>JAOVYX010022338.1:0-14750 GCA_035668315.1 Drosera spatulata | reverse complement strand
TGCATCAATGAAAAATTCCACTGGGAAGCCATCGGGGCCTGGGGATTTGTTCCTTGCAAGAGAGAAAAGTACCTGCTCAACGACTTCGACTCTCCAAAGTCCAAAATTGTTTGTGCCATCGAATTTTTCCACATCAAATTTCATAGGCGCCATCGCATTGAAATTTTTCCCGAAAACACTGTTCACGCCGGGAACACGGTTCCTGCCAGGAGTACTGTTCAACGGCACACTGTGTAAACAGTGATTATGTCCGTACACTATGTACGATACTGTTCATGACACTGTGCAAAGCTGTTTGAACACATAAATCTTTGTTAGGGGATCTATACACGCAAATTTCATAACTCTAAACCCTAAACCATAAACCAAAAAACAAAAACTCCTAAATTCCATACCAAATCACACATCAATAACAAATCCAACGTTCCTAATCTGCGCATCACATATCAACAGCACCAACAACAAGAATCGCATCCCAAATTGCATCAACAACACCAACACCAAATACCTAATTCTCAACTAATCCTCATCGCTTAGTTTTTCTCGGCCGTATGGCATGTAGTTTCACACCAAAATTAATTCAAATCTATGTGTATTATTCTACATCTATCATGACAAATTTGACACAACATGCAATTAACCACAACCAAAATCCATTCAACCCAACAGACAATCAATCACAATCAACCATAATTAACACCACAAAAACAAACTGTGACGTAACAAAAAAATACCGGCTGGGCGAGGAAGGAGCGGGGCGGAAGCTAGGCGGCCGGGCGACAGGCCGGCCGGCAGACGGGGCTGGGCTGGGGGTTGGCCTGTCGCGGCTGAGCGAGGCGACGTGGGCGAGGCAGCGTGGGCAAGGCGGCGTGGGCGTGCGGCGCGGGCGGAGGCGTGGCCGGAGGCGGCGGGCGGCGATGAAGGCGGCAGGAGGTGGCGAGTGCGGCAAGGCGTGCGACGTAGGTGAAGGCGGCGGCGGCGGGCGCTGGCGGCAGCGGGGAAGGTGACGGCGAAGAGGAATGAGAAATGAGGGAGAAGGTGACGGCGGGCAAGGTTTTATATATAAAATTTAGCGACGGATTCCGTCGCTAATTAGGTTTGGAAATGTTTAGCGGAATCCGTCGCTAACTCTGACCAAAAAAATTAATTAATATTAGTGACGTAATTCCGTCGCTAACTCTGAATTAAAAAACTTAATATTAGAGGAATTCCATTGCTAATATGATCTACAAACCAAATTAGCGACGGAATTCCGTCGCTAATAGTCTACTCTTTAATTTTTTTTCATTTTCTTTTTATGTTTTTTTACATCGTTTACTCCTTTTTCATAATTATTTTTACTTTAATTTTATAAGGACATCGTTTACAATATGTGATATACTTAACACCAATATCATGTGCAACATCTTATATGTTTCAAGTTTTGTTTCATATATAATTTGAACATATTATTACGAGTTTTTAACACTGCGTAGTTCCTTCATTAAAATTTTGTGAAATATAACACCTTATCATAAGTTAACATTTCTACTATTACGAAATCCAAAAATATTTACAATTTGTAAAATTATAACTCATAAGATCATCACTTGAAATTATCGAATAAAATTTTTACAACGGATTCCGTCGCTAAATAAAAAATTAGCTATGGAATCCGTTGTAAAAATTTTTATTTAGCGACGGAATCCGTCGTTAAGTAATATATTTGTACATTTTTTTAATCATTAATGACGGATCCGTCGCTAAATCCATGATATCAAAAATTTTTCATCTAAAAATTTCTAAGGCAAAATTAATTAAATTTGTGTAGCTAAATATGTTTAGCGATGGATTCCGTCGCTAAGTGATGTATTTGTAAATTTCTTTTTATTTATTACCGACGGATCCGTCGCTAAATCCATGATATCAAAAATTTTTCATGCAAAAAATTTCTAAGACAAAATTAATAAATTTGTGATGGATCCGTAACTAAATATGTTTAGCGAAGGAATCCGTCGCTAAGTAATGTATTTGTAAAATTATTTTTAATTATTAGCGAATGATCCGTTGCTAAATCTATGATATCAAAAATTTTTCATGCAAAAAATTTTTAAGGCAAAATTATTAAATTTGTGACGGATCTGTAGCTAAATATGTTTAGCAACGGAATCCGTCACTAAGTGATGTATTTGTAAATTTAATTAATGTTTAACGACGGAAATCCGTCGCTAAAAGTATTACGTTTAGTGACAGGGTTTGACTTTCCGTCGCAAAAATATAAAATTTTTTACCTGATATTTTTGTTACGGATCCGTGATAAAAATATCTGTTTTAGCGACGGATTTTATCCGTAGTTAAAATTTTTCGTATCTAAATTGTAATTTTTTTTGTAATGATGTGATGTAGGAACAAGTCGGAATAGTGCGATAAGAATGCAATTGATCATACAAACCCTTAATCTTGGTATAATAAGCCAAGATATTATGGGCAATTGATGGTCTGGTTGAATGCACAATCCAAGAGCATACCATACTATTGTAGCGTACCCAAGAAGCATAGTATTCTGAACTTTTCTTCGGTTTCGGAAGACTACCATCAAAAAACTGTAATTTATTCTTGGCTTCTAGAGCCAAAAGCATTTAACGATGCCATGCCGAAAAATTATACCATCAAGTAAACATGTGACGAGGCTAATTCTTGGTCGGTCGGAGGAATGGAGAAAGTATGGAGATGAAACAGGAATGACTGAAGTTGTGGAAGCAGTTGTTGTAGGTGTAGGATTTTTAGCCATGGATAATCGACTAAAAGAAGATGAAAAAAAATTAAAGGATTTGGCTCTGATACCATGTGAGCAGAGTATGTCGGGAGAAATAAAATACAAGAGCTAGATCTAAACTATCCAAGTTTAGATAAGCTAACAAAATTTACAAGATAATAAGGATCTCTATATTGAGATATTTATAAAATTAAAACAATAAATAAAATAAAATAGGCAAGTTATCATATACAAGTTTGAATTTCTATTTTTATCTTAAGAAATAATATTACGGTATGAAATTATGTACCCAGCAGCTACTGATAATAAATTCAGAATATGAACGATTTCCAAGTGATTATTTGTAAAATTTGCTTGAATCGTGCAATCATCAAGTGTGTAAAAAATGCTGAAAATACTGGCCGTGTAATGCTCGGTAACCAAAACATTATGCAATTTGTGAAATTAAATATTTTGCCAAACTCCACCACTGAATCGGTGTATCAGACATGTCGTATTGTTGACTACCAAAGAGCTTTACAAGTAATTGGACTTCGGAGCTCAAAAATGAAGAACCAGCCCAACCATTAAAGAAAATACATTAAAGTTCCAAGTTCCAACACCTATGCCTATTTCTGATTGACTAGCAAGTGCTCTAAGAAACCAAAATTTTAATGGTCATTGGTAAGAACTTATTGCACCTGAGACTTTTATCTATCTTCTCCTTTCTTCTTGCTCTTGAGTAACAAGAAGAGCTTAACTAAACATACTGGAAATCTTGCCCTTTCCATAGCTATCAAAACTATTAATGGTTATCATTTATTATTATTTGTATAGTAAACAACTACGAGATTCAGCGGTCGAGGATCGACGATCTCTTGATGATGATCACGTGAGCGTGATGATGATGGGGACGTCTCAAAACGACCAAGACCAAGAGCAAGAACCAACAACAAGGATATTATTATGTATGAAATATGAGATTTGGGGATATATGTCTTGGGTCTCCTATATTTATAGATGTTACAAGATTGACCTGCAAGTCACATCTTTAGGAAATTCAGATTGAAAGATAATTAGAGATATATCTTGCATCTAAAGAAATAAAGACATCCTATGTAAATATCTTTATTTTCATGATTATTCCTCTAAATCTCCATGATGATAAGTTTCCATATATCTTTACAATAATTATATGTTAAGCATGATCTTTATTTTTATGACCATTAGTATGCCCCCAACTTTTTTGGTCGAATAATTTCAAGTTGGTTATAGAGATCGTTTTGTCAGGTATCGAGTTATCCGTGTTAAGGTTCGAAGTTTACTTCACATCTTCAATGTTTTCTGAACTGCTATAATTTGGTTGTTCGACTTAACCGCCTATTAAGTTGTCTTCTAAAAATATTTTCTGTAACTCGGCTCAGCTCAAAGTTAATGATTGGATCCGGTCTTCGGAGTTGTTGATCCAAAATTATTTTTTCAGTTTGAAATTCAACGAATCAAATCTTCTCTGCCCTTCCCTTATCCACGGAATCTAGAAAATGATTTGACTTCTTCATTGGGAATGTGTATCATCGTCATATTTACTATTTTCTTTAAGGATGATGAGATGACGTCATCAATATCCCTCAAGTTGACCATTTGTGTGCTCGAGGTTGAAAACATGGCTAGATTTGAGGCCTATCTCTGTTTCCAATCGTATGCTTTTGGGCTAACCTAGGGTTTTTACCCCATCCACCTTTCTTTTTACCATGCCAATATATACTTATATTGTTATCACCCTTCCCTTTCTCTTTCTTCTACTGACATCTCTCTCTCTAGGAGCACTACCCGTTGCCGGTAGCTTCAGTTTGATTCGAGTTTGAGTCTCCATACTTTTTCTCTATCCAGGATTTCTTCTAAGTTTTACTCTTTCTTTTCACCTTTTGATCATGTCTTCCAAGGGCTTTCAAACCTCATGTCAGCCTTTCCCTGAGGGCTCTTCAATGGACCCTTCATGTCACCCGACTTCGTCTAGGAATTCGGGAGATGATAATAGTGGTTCCTCCTTTATCACTGACGTAGAACCTTTAAACGTTTTTTAGCCATTCCTTTCTAATGTAATGACCAGATTTTTTGAAGTAATCGAAGATGACCTAGAGAACATCAAATCCATCTATGGTCTTTTCCAAGGTTACGACTTGAAAGCCCGTGGTCCTCACCCCATTTGTTACGAGTTTCATTCGTAACAACTTCCACTTTATTTGAACCTCTTTGAGGCCGGTTTTGATTTCCTTGTCAAAGCCATCGTAACTTCTATTTTTAATAGTTTGAGAATGATCCCTACTATGTTCATCCCAAACTCGATTGGGCATGTCATAGGATTCTTCATGTATGCCAAGCAAGCTGGGATACTCGGATGGATGTTACATCCGACTTGTTCTTCAAATGTCACAAGATAAATTATCTCAACACCGAAGGCTGGTACTATTTTGCTGTTCGAAAGGACTTAGGGTCATAAATAAGATCCTTGATACCCCTTAAGGGTTTCAAAACCTCTTTTTGTCTCATCACTTCCTCTTTTCCGAAGATAATCCCAACTCAGTGGAAGATCGTGATAAAACTAGAACCCATAAAGAAACCCACACTTGATCGTACTGGGGAAGAAATTTTCAAAAAGTTAAAGGATTACTTGAAAGAGAACGGACCTATCGAATTCTTAAACTAAATAAGTGCTCAAAGCTTTCAAGATAATCAATTCGGTATGCTTTGTTTTAGTTTTTGTTTTGTCGAGTTCGGACTAGCCTGATTTTGAGAATTTATTTTTGTTTTTCAGTTTCTCGTCACCCTCTAGTGATGGATGCAAGATTTGACCAGCAAGCTTGTCGTCTTGCTTAGAAGAGGGGGAAGACAATGCCTCCTCCTTCGACCTCAACCAACCCTACTTCAGTTGATCCTACACCTTAGGCTCCACCAAGGGAAACAACTGTTTTGGATAATGAAGTTACGGATGTTATACCCCTACGTTCGGCTGCTCCCGACGTGGAGACGTCCGAGCCTCGCACACTTGATCATACTGGGGAAGAAATTTTCAAAAAGTTAAAGGATTACTGGAAAGAGAACGGACCTATCGAATTCATAAACTAAGTAAGTGCTCAAAGCCTTCAAGATCATCAATTCAGTGTGCTTTGTTTCAGTTTTTGTTTTGCCGAGTTTGGATTAGCCTGATTTTGAGAATTTTTTTTCCTTTTTTAGTTTCTCGTCTCCCTCTGGTGATGGATGCAGGACTTGACCAGCAAGCTTGTCGTCTCGCTTAGAAGAGGGGGAAGACAATGCCTTCTCCTTCGACCTCTGCCAACCCGACTTCATTTGATCCAACCCCCCAAGCTCCACCAAGGGAAATAACTGTTTTGGATAACGAAGTTACGGATGTTATACCCCTACGTTCAACTGTTCCCGACATGGAAACATCCGAGCGTCGCACACTTGATCGTACTGGGGAAGAAATTTTCAAAAGGTTAAAGGATTACTTGAAAGAGAACGGACCTATCGAATTCCTAAACTTGATAAGTGCTCGAAGCCTTCAAGATCATTAATTCGGTATGCTTTGTTTCATTTTTTGTTTTACCGAGTTTTGACTAGCCTGATTTTGAGAATTTATTTTCCTTTTTTAGTTTCTCGTCTCCCTCTGGCGATGGATGCAGGACTTGACCAGCAAGCTTGTCGTCTCGCTTAGAAGAGGGGGAAGACAATGCCTTCTCCTTCGACCTCTGCCAACCCGACTTCAGTTGATCGTACCCCTCAGGCTCCACCAAGGGAAACAACTCATTTGGATAATGAAGTTACGGATGTGATACCCCTATGTTCGGCTGCTCCCGACATGGAAACGTCCGAGCCTCGCACACTTGATCGTACTGGGGAAGAATTTTCAGAAAGTTAAAGGATTACTTGAAAGAGAACGGACCTATCGAATTCTTAAACTTGGTAAGTGCTCAAAGCGTTCAAGATCATCAATTCGGTATGCTTTGTTTTAGTTTTTATTTTGCCGAGTTTGGACTAGCCTAATTTTGAGAATTTATTTTCCTTTTTCAGTTTCTCGCCTCCCTCTGGCGATGGATGCAAGACTTGACCAGCAAGCTTGTCACCTTGCTTAGAAGAGGGGGAAGCCAATGCCTAATCCTTCGACCTCTGCCAACCCTACTTCAGTTGATCCAACCCCTCAGGCTCCACCAAGGGAAAAAACTGTTTTGGATAACGAAGTTACAGATGTTATACTTCTACGTTCAGTTGCTCCCGACGTGGAAACGTCCGAGCCTCGCACACTTGATCGTACCGAGGAAGAAATTTTCAATAAGTTACACGATTACTTGAAAGAGATCGGACCTATCGAATTCTTAAATTTCGTAAGTGCTCAAAGCCTTCAAGATCTTCAATTCGGTATGCTTTGTTTCAGTTTTTGTTTTGCCGAGTTTGGACTAGCCTGATTTTGAGAATTTATTTTCCTTTTTTCAGTTTCTCGTTTCCCTCTAGCGATGGATGCAAGACTTGACCAGCAAGCTTGTCGTCTTACTTAGAAGAGGGGGAAGATAGTGCCTCCTCCTTCGACCTCTGCCAACTCAACTTCAGTTGATCCAACCCCTCTGACTTTACAAAGGGAAACAATTGTATTGGATGACGAAGTTACGGATGTTATACCCCTACGTTAGGCTTCTCCCGACATCGAAACGTCTGAGCCTTGCACACTTGATCGTACTGGGAAAGAAATTTTCAAAAAGTTAAAGGATTACTTGAAAGAGGATGGTCCTATCGAATTCTTAAACTTGGTAAGTGCTCCAAGCCTTCAAGATCATCAATTCGGTATGCTTTGTTTCAGTTTTTGTTTTGCCAAGTTTGGACTAGCCTGATTTTGAGAATTTATTTTCTTTTTTCAGTTTCTCATCTCCCTCTGGTGATGGATGCAAGACTTGACCAGCAAGCTTGTCGTCTTGCTTAGAAGAGGAGGAAGACAGTGCCTCCTCATTCGACCTCTGCTAACCCGACTTCAGTTGATCCAACCCCTCAGGCTCCACCAAGGGAAACAACTATTTTGGAGAAGGAAGTTACGGACGTTATACCCCTAAGTTCAACTGCTCCCGACATGGAAACGTTCGAACCTTGGACTGGTGAGTAGAGGGGTTAACAGTCGTCTCCAATTTGCTCTGGCCCTCCTTCTATGACTGTAGACGGGATAGGTGCTATACCGATCACCCCCCACGCGTATGAGGGAACTTCAGTGGAGAATAAAGATAGGCTTCTTGTAGCTCATCGAGAACAAAGTCGAGGGTAATACTGAAGTCTTAACTCCTTCATGTGGACAGGAAAAATCTAAATTTCACTTTCTAACTCGATGACGCAGTTGATAAGGGTTGTCGCATCACGCTCCAGGTGCCTTCTTGGGTCAATACTTTCCGATTTTCTTTTCCTTACTCTCATATTAACAATTTCTTGTCCATCTCCTTTTTCATGTTGTTTCTCATTTTGTTGACCTTGTTTACCATGCAAAGCATGCTACTGGTGATCTTGAATAGTACAAATTCAGGATTTCCAAGTATGTTGATCTCAAGAGACAGTTGAAGGAGAATGACGAGGCCCTGAAGTCAACCGTTAAGTAGAGGGATTAGCTTTAGGATGCGTTAATTGCTAGAGACGAAGCTTTGAACAAAGTGAAAGCCACTCTATGCTCCCTATCTCATATCAAGGACAAGTTTGCGTCGGATTTTGCTATTCTTCAATGCGAGGCTCTTCAACTCGGAACGATTAGGAGAGATCCAAAGCGGTGGCCAAGTTTAAAGACTCGGGGGAGTTCAAGGATGCGTTGGACAAGAACTAAAACACAAGTACTCGAACGTTCTGCCCTTCAACTCCCCATCGCTGACCTTTCTTGTTGCCCTCTGGATTGGACTAGCCATTCGCTTTCTAATGTTGCAGCGATCGAAGACGGAAGTCCAAAACTAAGCTAGCAAGAGCTATAGATGAAGCTGTCGGATTTGCAAAGACTGAGGTGGGAGCACACGAGGAAGTTGAGACTTAGTTTCCCTTTCAACTGTGTCATTTCGTGTTTGAGGGATTTTAAGGCCGAGTTCAGGCCTACTGCTGACTTCAAAACGTTGTCTTGTAACTTATTGATCAAACTTCGATTCTTCGCAATTTTATTTGCGTTTGTTGTTCCCCCTTGGGACTTTCCTTCGATTCTCGCTATGCCCTAGTTTATGTTCAAAACTAAGGTTTTTATCAGATCAAAGATCTTCCTTCGCGTTAATCCTTTGGATTTTTCGGACCTTCAATACTCATTGTATCAAAGATCTATGTTTTGACTCTTGATGTTGAGTCCAAGATTTTTCTTGGACTCTGTTTTAAATCCTCTTTCTCGGATCAAAGATCTTGTTTCGATCCGAGTGCTTGAGGTACTTTTAGTTTGATTTGGGACTTTTTAGTTTGGGTCAAAGATCTGACCTCGACCTATATTATGTCCAAGATCTCATTTGGACTTTTCATTTGTTCTTTCTTAAGTTATTATTCTTGAATCTAGTTTTGATTCAAGCATTGGAGGTTTCTAATTGAAGAACCGATTTTGACTTGTTTGAATCAAAGGTCTGAGTTTTGACTCATATTAAGCCCAAGATCTTGTTTGGACATTTTGTCTTAAGTTATTATTCTTGAATCAAAAATCTAGTTTTGGTTCAAGTACCTAAGACCCCAAGTCAGAGATCTAGTTTCGTCTTAGGTTTTGTGTTCATCCGATTTTGGGATGATTGACTTAAATTTTTCTTTGGGATAAAGATCACGTGTCTACCCAAACTTTTAAGGCTTGATTGTGATAGGAATATGCAATCCCTCCAATTGTATAGAAATTAATGAAAAAAACTTTAGGGTATGATGTGTTCATGGTTAGTTACTTAAGTGGAGAACTAGGTTATTGAGTTGCAGTCTAGGAGTCATGTAGCAGAGCAGTAGACGATCACAGTTAGAGGAAGCCAATGCGCATCACCTGGATGTAGACTACTACAGAGAGTTTTAGATGAGTAAC
Source organism: Drosera spatulata (assembly GCA_035668315.1). Taxonomy (NCBI): domain Eukaryota; kingdom Viridiplantae; phylum Streptophyta; class Magnoliopsida; order Caryophyllales; family Droseraceae; genus Drosera; species Drosera spatulata. The sequence goes on along the minus strand of JAOVYX010022338.1, from coordinate 4,971 downwards.
TAGAATGAACATGGACAAATAAAGACCACAAATCGTTCAAGATCTAGGATCGAAGTCTCAGGATCAAGGCCAAGTCATAATGTATCAGACTGAGTGGAGCAGATCTGGTTTGTAGCAGAGGCTGAAGAATTGAAGACTAGGAATAGAGCAGAGCTGGTTGATGGTTGGATAAGGATCTGAGAAATGGTCATGTCAAAGATTTGAGGTTTGAAAATTTGTACGGCGATGAAGACTGTTGTGAGGAAGCTTATCAACATCATTGAAGATTAGTACAGGGACAAATAGATAGCTGGTAACGTCGGAAATAGCATATTCACAGGTTCTAATTCCCTGAGCGCTATAAAAGGGGATTAATCAAGCTCTGAGAAGATTGATGACCATCGTGAGACTGATTTGCAAACAGAAAACTCTCTCAAAGTACTTGCCAATCGTTCTCAAGAGCTGTGATTGAAGATTCAAGGAAGGAGTTCACTAGTTTGCATCAAGAACATAATCTACGACAGAGTCTTTTGCAAGATCTATGCAACCATATAGACTTTTATCATAGCAAGTTATGTACTTGTAAGGAGTTCCTTTGTAAGCCTAAAACAAAGAGATAGTGAACTCACCTCTTGACTTGACTACACTGGTCACCAAGGGAAGAATGAACTAAACCTTCCTTGGTCATTTGACAACGATAGTCTGAATCAGTACAAATTGATGTGTCCTTTATTGCATTTCATTCATACCTTAGAATTGTTAGAATATCACTTGGACACAAAAAAGGCACGTTCAAAGAACTCCAGTCACTATTGCAGAGTAGTTTCGTAAGTCTATAAGAGACATAGTGCATAGTAACCAAGACCATGTTGCACTAGACTGTCAATAAATTTTTAAGATAGCCTATACACCCCCCTCTAGGCTATTTATTATAACTCTGAGAATTACAATTGGTATTAGAGCCTAACTTTCTGTACTTAAAAGTTATTAGAAAGGAAAAAGCCTGTTTTTATTCCTAATTTACTTACAAAGAAGTTACTAACAGTTTATTTTGTGAAGAAAATATGACTCCTCTAAAGCTATCTAAGTGTCCTAGCAGTGGTGAACCACTTACCTGCTCCATTGATAAGTTCAACCACCGGAATGCTTGTACATCTGGACTCCATAGGTGAAATAATGCTGGATATAGTCACAGATGGTCCCTATGTGCCCAAGATGCCAGATCCAGCTGATGCTTTCAGATAGATAGAGAAGCCCAAATCTCAATGGACAAAGGATGACAAGGATTTAGTGCTGGTGGATAGAAGAACAAGAAGTCAGATCTTCATAGCCCTTAATAATGAGATTTTTGAGATAGTGGTCTACACAACAAGAGCCAAAGAAGCATGGGACGCACTGTTGCTCAGGAATAAAGGAACCATTGAGATCAGAGAGAACAAGAAGGATGTCTTCATGCAGCAGTATGACTTGATGTCAATGAGGGTAGATGAAAACCTCACAAGCTTCTTTGAGCGAGTCAACATCCTGATCAATAACTTGAAGACCTTGGGAAAACTTTTGAGAACAAATAAGTCAACATCAAGTTCATGAGATCACTTGGTGAAATCTTGGGTTCCAACACTATTGCAATAAGGGAATAGAGGGATCTAGCAAAGATGTTACTTGCTGAACTATATGGTGTGCAGCATACTTACAATCTTAAAGTAGACTAGAAGAAGCAGACTGATGAGGCAAGGAAGAAGGCTTTGGCCTTCAAAGCTCAGGAAAAGATTTCAAGATCATTAGATGAGGAAGACACCATTGAGACTTCCTCAACAAGTTGACAATCTATTTTAGAAGAACTTGTTCTAACGGGAAAGAAATTCACAAAGTTGTTCAAAAAGAAAAACTTCAAGAAGAACGTTGTAGCCAAGCCCAAAGAGGTTGAGAAGAAAGTGCGCTACAACTATGGAAAACCTGGACACTTTACTGCAATATGCCCATCGGAGTGTACTGTAAGGAAAACAAAGAAAAAGTACAACAAAGGAAACTCAGGCAGACAAGAAAAGGGTAAGGCCTATGCTGCAAAAATCTAGAGTGAGGTAGATTCAGATGATGAAGAGACAATCTCAAATGCATAACTTTGTCTCATGGCCAGAAGTGAGGACAGACAGCAAGTATTTGATCTCTCTACCTTTGATGCCTCTATTGATGAACTGAAAGAGGCTCTCCAAGAGACCTCGGAGAACTTTATTTCCCTCACAGGGAAAATAAAGAAAACCTTGAGTTGATTGGTATTGTCCGAGAATATTACAACTTGACCTGTGAGGAAATAGAAAACAAGTCAAATGACTTACTTGTGATCGAGAATAAACTCAATGAATCAGATGAGAAAATAAAATATCTCACTTAATTGGTGGATCTACTCAATGAAAAGAATGCTGAGCTGCAGAAACAGGTTAATGTATGGAATGGAAAGACCCTGAATCTTCAAAGATGTTGATCATGGGTCAATCCTCGTATGATCGATCTGGATTGAGATACAAAAGCAGGATCAATGAGACTGAATGCTCAAAGGCTTAGGAAATCTCTTCAATCAACAAGGTTGAGAGTAAGAAGTCTCCTGCAAAAATACTACAGAAGGTTGAAACCTCTGCTATACAGACAATGCAGAAGAGCAAAGTCTCTACTGCTCAACCAAAGAAGGTTAAACCCTCTGCTACAAAAGCAAAGAAAAAGATAGTTCAATCTCAAATGGTGCAGAGTCCTGAACCAAAAAGAAGTATGTTCCATAGAAACATAAATTATAGGTCTTACCATCAATAGGTTTTGCTAAAGCATTTACAACTTGATCAAAATAAGACTCACTCACCGGTATCTGAGCAATTTGTCCTGTTGCTTTTACACAACTTCGTTCTTGGATCACTAACCCGTCACCCATTAATACAACACCAACAATTTTTGATTCTAAATTCAGCGCAATGCCAACCGTCCCCTCTTCGAATTCGACTAATTCACCAGCCATTACGTCATCAAGGCCGTAAATACGAACAATGCCGTCTCCTACTTGAAGTACAGTCCCAGTATTAACAATCTTTACTTCTCTTTTATATTGTCCAATACGTTGATGAATAATGTTACTGAACCACAATATGCACCAAACTGTGCTGTGTGGAACAAAACTTCCACTATTCCATGGAATAGACCTTATCCTAGACCCTAGTGGAACTGTGGGATGCAGTATAAGGAAATGAGTAGACCACGAAAAATAGCCAAGAAAGCAAGAGAAAAGATCATCTACTATAGATGTGGCAAAAGTGGTGGCAATTCATTTCAATGTAGGACACCACATAGAAAGGTAATTCAAGTGTGGGTGCCCAAGCCTAACAAATAAGGACCTATACTTATTGGTACCATGTGTGAGATTTTTTTTATCTTGCAGGAGTATCAAGATGAAGCGTGGCATTCAGACTGTGATGCTCAAGACATTTGATTGTGAACAAAAGCTTGCTCAAGGAGTATAGAAAGGAAGAAGGTCCCGTAGTCATTTTTGAAGGAGATACGAATGATAAGACTAATGGTGATGGAACCCTTGGTACATGCTCCCTAATCTTTAGAGATGTAGGGTATGTAACGGAACTAGAACATAATATGCTATCCATAAGCAAGTTATGTGACAACGATTATGAAGTTTCCTTTACACATGACATATATGAAGTAAAGGATAAAACAACCAAAGAAGTCAAACTACTAGGTTGTAAAAAAGGAAATATTTATGTAGTGGACTTTAATATGTCTTAATCTGCACAGATCACTTGTTTTTATTCAAATGAATCTAAGGACATAAACTGGTTGTGGTATAAGAGGCTAGCTCACCTAAACTTCAAGACCATAACAAGGCTTTCCTCAAATAACTTGGTGAGAGCTTTATCTCAAATCAAGTTTAAGAAGGATATAGTGTATAAATCTCGTCAAAAGGATAAGTAGGCGAAGACTAGCTTCAAACTTGTTAACTCCACTGACTCCACTAGAGTTCTTGAACTCCTCCACATGGATCTGTTTGGACTAGTGCAAGTGAAAAGCATAAGCAGGAAGAAATACACTCTAGTTGTTATTGATAATTACTCAAGATATACTTGGATAATATTTCTTCACAGGAAGAGTAAAACCTGTTGTCTGCTAACTAGGTTTCTAAGATAGGTTCAGAATGAAAAGGGAATTGATGTGATTATGATGTGTGCATAAACACGTGATGTGTATGAAAACACACATCATTTCTGTATTCTAAATGTTTGTTTTATTCCTTTTGTATTGTCTAAATTACATTTTTAGTGTCTTTTTGTCTTGGAATGTTGGTACTGCTGTGCTTTCATGTTTTTGGCAGATTGGCTTCGAATTTGGAGCGAAAATGAAGAAAGACGAAAAAAATGACAAACCATGAACTCAAAAAGCCGTATTTCATGTTTCATCATCATTGCACATGCTTCGAGAGTTTTTACAGCGATGTTTCACCACATTTAGCTAGATTAGTATGTTTAGATATAACATGTGTATGTTTTTAGAATTTTTGGACGTCATTTAGTATTTTTAGTTTAGGATTTTAGTTTACTGCATACCTGTATCGCGGGCACGACCAACTCTCGCGGGCACATGGCTGTCGCATGCGCGATGAAGATATTTCCTGAATTTCCAGATTTTAATTGTGTCACGGGCGCGACAGGCCTGGTCGTGGCCGCGACGATACTCCAGATGCAAAACGATGAGTTTTAGCCATCGGATCGATTTGGTTGCAAGCCCTCGCTTATAAATACTCTTCCTTAGGTTATTCCAAGCAAGGAAAAGAAGGGAAGACGCTCAGGGCGGCAGAGACGGTCGAGAGGATGAAAGACGAAGGAAAGACGGGTTTTGGAGAAGGAATTGACGTAGTATTGATCCACAACGCATAGGAACTCATTGGATTTGATTTGGAACGCTACGAGCACTGTATAACTCTTGTTCTTTAGTTGTCAAACT
>JAOVYX010022337.1:0-14751 GCA_035668315.1 Drosera spatulata | reverse complement strand
ATTCTCCCAAAATATATCTTGATTTAATTTAAATTAAATCTTCTCCACATAAAAATAAGATGTGGGTTAAAATTATCAGGATTCTCCATAAGGAGTGACCCGACCCAACAATGTGTTGCCAACCACATCCATCAACTCTATTGTTGTCAGAATTGCTCCCACCTTCAACTCCTTCGACATCATTTTTCCGAGTCTCTGATGCTCTTGATTTTGATGATGCTAAGTGTTGTATGCTCCAGTAGTTTATCCACTTTTGGTGTACCTGAGAAACTGAAAGTGAGAAATGCCAAAAAGAACCACTCAAGCATATAACAAACTGGATGCAATGGAAGTTCCCTAAAGGCCTGCCGAATTGGACAGCTCGAAAACAAAGAAAGCAATTTAGAACAACATTACAACCAATCAATCAATGGGTTCCATTAAATACTACGGAGACGTTACACTTACTTGTTTCTGAAACCTCAGACCTTAGGCATGCAGATGGCATCCTGAATCTCTGTGACACAAGCGAACTTCATGTTGTGCTGTGATATATCCCTCACGCATTGTGTTGCTTTGAAATCACCAAATGTTATAGTCTAAGTTTCACACATCTGGATGATAAATATTCTCTATTCAACTTGCAAGCAACAGTAAAGCAAAAAGAAAAAAAAGTGTCTTAATTGCATTGCTGCTTAGGTATACAAGCAAAAGCTAGAAATCATCATGTCTGTTAGTGTTTGGATCATGTCCATCAACAAGATAAAACTGCAAAAAAAATTTCGAAACCAGATCATTTAATTAGCATCTGGTAAGCAAGTAACACCAATGCACGATTCTCCTTGGCAAGAAATGATTCCCATATGCTAGATAAAACTTACGAAGTTCTATACACGAATACGAGAGGTAATCATGCATTGCATGCTATATTGCATTTTAGTGTTTTAAGGGTCTATGCTCTTGTATGCAAGAAGAGGGGCTTGATCAGGAGAAGGCTCAGAATTGGAAATTCCACTATCTTTATCCTTTGCAATTTCTTTGGCTTTCCCTTGCATCACTGTGTAAAAGCCAGCAGCTATCGTCGCACCTCCTATGACACTGTTACAACATTTTAAAACACATCAAACAGTTGACATGCAAAATAACCTATAAACGTACCTATCTAATCTTGGACTTGAAGGAATCGACATGTAATACCTTCCAAGATGGAGAGTGTCCCTGAGAAACATGATTCCCAAGACCGCTGGAATTATCATCTGAAGAGGCTTGAACATGGCTACGTAGACAGACAGGCCCCTCTTATGCAATGCCCAACACTGGACTGTATTGATAACACCGACAACCATAATCACCTGCAAATTGATGGTCTAACAATAGACAATCTTTTATCCAGCTTGATGGTATGAATAGACAAAACAGTCAGAGCAACAGACCGCATAAAGGATCGCCACTAACTCAATGTCGAAACTTAGTCTCCAAGTGCTCGGATCCTCTAGTATCAGAGCAACAGTTGCTGCCATAATGGTCTCGACCGAGCAGGTGATGAGCATGACCAGTAATGCTGAAGGGTAGTCCCTCAGAACCCATACCTGCGGGATCATAAGACCAAATTAGTTACACTAATCATCTTTAACATTGTAAGTAGGCAACCACTAAGAGGAAGTTTGTCAATTTAACAACATGAATGGTGCTGGTAACTGTTGTTTTTGCATCAGAAAAGTTCTTTACCTTGAGAATGGCGATAAAAGCGATAAAAGTATAACTTAGTACGAGGAAAAAGTCGCCAATGACCCAATTAGAAGCTGATGATGAGGCTTGGAGCCGGGGAGGAGACTTGGAATGAAAGTGGAGATGGATTGGCATCCCTTTGTAGAGCGTCACTACGAACGCTCCACAAATCGAAACTATAGTGTCGATCACTTTAAGCAAACTACTCATTACCCTCAGGTCCACTGCTTCCATTCTGTATCAACCATTAGATTCATGAAAGACAATAGAACCTCGAAGAAGTTCATCTCCGAAATATCAAGGGCCAGAATACGGCCCAGCTAAATTTTGAAATACTATATAGTCTACATGATCAGTAAAATACCAGTTTTTGCCGAGTGGTTTCACTAACAAGTGCTCTTACGACAACTGATACCAAGATCCAACAAGAAGCCAGCACGTCAACAATCAAGTAAAATTCGACCATAGCTCAATAGACGATTACCTGAAAATGACAGCGAGAACGAAAGTGTAAGCAGGATATAGATTTCCCATTGCCGATGCCAGCGTAGGAGAAGCATAGCCCAACCCGGCGTACATAGATAGAATACACCATAACTGCAAAGAGTCAGAAAAAATTTCTCTAACATATATCAATGAAACATACGGAGCGAGCATGAGGGGAGGTTCTATACAACTAGCGGTCCGTCTTAGTTCATTACAATACAAGTAAATTTACTGAACAAACACCATAACTTTTGTAGAACAAACATTATAAATTGTGGTTGTAGGATTCTTAATTGCGACCTCATGTCATACCGATATTATATTGAGAAATCAACTCTATCAAAGTCTCAAGCCCTATTAACAAAAAAGTTCCTTTCATTCATTTTCGCACATTGTAAAGATGCAAGCTACAACCTTACCCCTCAATCACATGAAAAGATGAGTTATCTGCTACCACAAGTTTAAGCTTTAGGTGCTGCATGTTACTCAGCATTCACCATTAACGAAGGAAAAATGAATCCACTGAAGTAGTTTGATTTCGCACAGAGATTACAAACTACCTCGAGCAAGTAAGAAGAAGCAGCTTCAAGAAAATCGAGCAAGTGAGCTTCGGAGCCGGCAACTTCCTGCAACATTTATTTTTTCACACGAGCAACAACATATCACAGAAGGAAAAACAATACAGTGCCGACAGCCAAACAACAGCAAGAACTAAAGTTATCAGCCTATTCAAGAAACAACCAAGAATCAAAACAGTTGATCAACCAACTATACCAAAAACTCAGAACTCGTGACCTTACGTCACACTCACACCTGATATTATGTCGTAAAACCAAATACTCCAGAAACAACAGACCAAAAGACGAAAATGAGTAATCATGGTGATTAGGGTGAACCTGTGGAAAAGAAAGGCAGCAGGGGCAAGGAACAAGGAACCCAAAGCATGAGAATAAACAATGAATACAAGGTTGCTGACATTGTCCTTGTTCTGGGCTGCCTTGATCAATGTGTTGCCAACCACATCCATCAGCTCCATTGTAGTGAGAATTGCCCCCATCTTCAACTCCTCCAACATCATCTCCTCTCTTGTCAGAATTGCTCTTGAAGTTGATGATGCTCAAGTTCTTGGTCGTCCCAATGGATGCAGTTGCAGTTTTCTTTAGTGGGAATATTTAATGGTGCATCTGTGAGGATACGATGATTGTGGTTGTGGTTTTTTTAATATATTTGATGCACTATCATCATCATGGAGCAAAGTAGTCAATGGAACTAACAGTTGGAGGCATGATTGGTCAATCCTAAAACACAGTGATCATGGGTTGATAATGCTTTTCAAATTCAAAATCCTTGGGTTTAGGCCCAACGGTAACGTCAGGCATTACAAGGGCCCTTTTATCATTTTTATTGGTTTTGACAAAAATTCTCCTGTTAAACTCCCACCCACGAGACTCATATGTGCAATTTTATTTGGTATTTTCTCGTTCTTATATGATTTATATCGTTTTGTTATTTATAAATATGTTAATTTTTTTATAATATTTTTATTTTTGAAATGTTACGTGTGGTTAGAACTTAAAGAAGATAAAAAAAATAAATGAATATCTAATTGAGAATTAAAATTAAAAGAGAAAAAAATAGATTTGAATTTAAAAATAAAAAATAAATATTGTAAAATATTTAGAACGAAAGGAATACTATTTTTTATCGGATCTTGTAAAAAATACAACAATTTGATTTGGATTGCAAATTTACGTATGTGTTTAATTTTATAAAAAACACTCATTTGTTTTTTTGGTTGTGTGAGAGGAACGAGAAAACAAAAACAGGGAGAAAATTTGATAGTATGTGAGTTGAGGTAATATAAAATATAAGAAAGATTATTTTGATAAAAAAAATTCAAATAAAAAATATTAAAAAAATAATTTGTAAGCTATCCAAAAAAATATTATATATTTTATGAAAAAAGTTTTCAAATAAAAATATGTGCCGTTCCGTGCCTTCAGTTGTGATATAATTTGGCCGTCGTTGAAAGAACCCAAAACCCCAGTTCTATTGTTTTTCTTCCTCTCTCAGCTCTTCCGATTCCTTCCCTGTTTCTCTTCTCTGAATTTCTCCCCTGTTTTCTCACTGATTTCCCCTTCCCAATTACAATTCCTTTCCGTTGTTTTGGATCGTATCAGAGACGAACACATCGTCGGCGACAATCTCTGGCGGCATAAAGAAACTACATGCCCCTAAGTATCCTGGAGGCATACTGAATTGGACGACCAGAAAATGGAAAGAATAATTTAAAAAGACACTGCAAGCAGTCTATCAATGGACTTGGTAAAATTAAACGGTGACGTTACACTTAGAGGTTTTTTGAACCTTCGGACTTTGGCATGTAGATGGAGTTCGAAACATGTGACACGAACAAACCTAGCGTCTCGGTGTGACGGATTTGTCACGCACTGTGTTGCCCCAGTATGACTTGATGATAATGGTTAGTTCTCACTTTTTTGGCTGATGAATATTCTCCATTCAACTTGCAAGCAAAATTATGAAAGTCTTTCCAATTGTAATGTTGCTTAGGTATACAAGCAAGCAGGACTTGACAAATCTGTTAATGCTGCCCCACTTGTTTTTGGATTTTGTACATCATGTTGAGAAGCTAGATATTTGTTCTTTTATATCTTAATGCAATAAATCAACAACATTGAATCCTAAGAAAACGACCCAAATAAACCCTACAATGTCCAAAAAGGACAAGATGCACATTAAAAAACGTAAACACTTTATTTTCAATTAACTTTCCATTTCTAGATTAGAGTTGGAAGGACTCACAAATAATATTCCCTTCGAACCACAAAAAATATAACATTCTAATTTTTGATATTATTTCGTACGTATTTTGATTAACTTCGTTTTATCATTAGACGACATAAAAACAAAATTTTATTTAGCCCAAATTTTACTACACAATAGGAACTATCATTACTATTTCACGAAAATTTTACAAAAAAACATCATTTGATCGTTCCGCGAGACGGGTCAAAATTTTCCTCAACATGTGTGCACAATTTCTATTTTTTCTATTCACAAGATTCAAACTCGAAGTGATATGTTGAACAAATCGAGTTTTGGTAATAGGGTGCTAGTCAGTTTAACCTTTTCTATACTTAAACGAGATATTTACAGGCTACATGCTATTGAACTCTGGTGACTAAGGATCCAAGCTTTTGTTGACAAGAAGAGGGACTTTATCTAGAGAAGGTTCAGACTTGGACGTTCCATCATCTTTATGCCTCTCTGCTTCTTTGATTTTCCCTTTCATCACCGTGTAAAAACCTATAGCAACGGTCATGCCTCCAATAATACTGTCACAGCATCACAAATCACATACAAAGTAGTAAGTTTTCCTGATACATCCACGACCTCAGAAAATATCCAACACATTAAGAAACTGATCTCAAACCTGAAGGACCATCGCTCTTACAAGTGATTGATGCAAATTCAATGAGATGATAATAGTTGGCCAAATGATCCAAAGGTAATTAGTGATGTGGAATAACCTATCTTCAGGCCTATTTTGATATTAGGGAATGTCGAAATGTTGTACCTTCCAAGATGGAGAGTGTCCCCAAGGAACCCGACGCCCAAGAAAATTGCAATGATCATCTGAAGAGGCTTGAACATGGCTACATACACAGGTCCCTTCTTGCGGTACGCCCAACAATGGACACTGTTCACAACACCGACTACCAGAATCGCCTGCAAATCAATGGTAAAAAAAAATGAGAGAAAGGCAGAACACCATGAAACTGCTTCAATTCAACCTGATCTTAGAGACAGCATCATGACTAGCTCATTGAGTGAAGTGGTTACCGAGTATAAGATGGCCAATAACTCAATGTCGAAAGCTAATCTCCATGTGCTCGAGTCCTCGAGAATCAGAGCTACAATTGTTGACAGGATGGCCTCGATGATGCAGCTGATGAGCGTTAAAAGTGCATACGAAGGATAGTCCCTCATAACCCATGTCTGCAGATCACTAGGCCAAATTCACAACTTAACTTTAGCATTCTCAATGAGCATTTTAAAGAAGGTTCTAAGATATCAAAATAATGTTAACAAAAAGAACAGATGGCTGCTGCAAAATGAAGACAATATTCCACAAGATCAAACCTCGACCACTATTAGACCCTTGACAACCACCACCAAGATGACACTCGAACACTCAAACCAGAGTTATCACCTAAGTAGCTATCTCAAAAGCTCTTGATGTAAGGTGCAAACTAAGGACAATAGAGAAGAAAAAAGTTCTTTACCTTGGTAATGATTTCAAGGGAATGAAAAAGATAACTTGATGCGAGGAAAAGCCCCCCGATGACCCAATTAGTAGCCGGCAATGAGGCTTGAATCCAGTGAGGGGACTCGGAAGGAATATAAACATAAATCGACACACCCTTGTAGAATGTTACTATGGATGCTCCACAAATCAAAACTATCGTCCCAATCACTTTAAGCAAACTGCTCTGCGCTTTCAAGTCCAGGGCTTCCATCCTGCATCCAGAAAAGGAATCATGAAAAACTATACGCTTCGAAGTAACACTCACCACACTGTCAATTTTTCTTAGGCTAAATAAAAATAACAGGTACAACAATATTACTCCCAGGAGGCCACTCATTTTAACACTACCCACTCCATGCTCGCCAAGTATGGATAATATTCGATGGTTTATTGTTGGAAAAAGTGCACTTAACCCTCCTGGACTATCGGCTTGTGGTATATAAATATACAAATAACCCCTTACCATCAATTGATCCGTTAACACCGTTAACTGCAATAGTAAAATTACTCATATACCCTTGTTTCAACTAAATCGATGATGGAATTATTGGTAAGAACACAAATTATACAATACAATCACAATCTAAACTAACACAACCCTGTTACCAATTCCTCTACACAAATCTCGAACCTATAATCGCAACTTCATCAACTCCCAAAGTTCGAGATCGAGAAAGACAAGGAAACAAATTACACTCTATTTAGTTCCCGAACTCCAATTCCCACGAATCCTCAATTTCTTCCTCTATTACATCCACGCGCAGTCGATGACTTTTCGGTTTCTTCGAGTCGAGGTCTGAGTGCTGGGGACGGAGGAACCAAGTGGGAAACAATCGAAATTCAATTCCCTCGAATCGTTATTAGGTTTGGATGAGGGAAAGAAGAGATAGAAATTAGGGTTTATGAGTGGTCGTTGGTTGATTTAAGGGAAAGAAGAGGAACAGAACGTGAAAAAGAAAGTCGAGATAGAATCAGGATATCTCACCAGCTGCTTAAATTGGATGAGGAGCCACGGTCCTCGGGAGAGGATATTCATAGTTGATTATGAAATTGAAAAGGGAAAATGAGATCTAGATGTTGGATTTTGTTGGAAATGATTGGAGTTTGAACTTAAAAGAAGAAAAATAATGGTGATGTGGTGGTGTGTCGGTGGTGACGGTACTGTAGTGTTGTTGAGCTATAAAAAAGAAAATTGAACTTGAGTGAATTTTAATTAAATATAAATCTAATGGTATTATTGTGAAAGAAAAAAATGAAGTTTGGAGGAAAAATCAGTTTCTTGACCTAAAGAAAACATCTGTAAGGACCCCATAGACAGAGAGGGATTATGTGTATATTTTCATAGTTCAAATAGGTGTCATGTGTTATATATCGATAGTTCCGATAGATTAATTGCACTTTTTTCTTTATTGTCAGAATGGTCGCACCCTATAATGAACCGTAACCATATCTCATTGTAAGTAGTGAGCTAAATCGGGCACATGTGCAAACAAATAATCACATCAACAACGATGCAAAAGTCTGCGGAAGTTTGAGAAAACTTTACCTGAAGATAACAGCCAGAATGAAAGTGTATGCAGGAGATGCATTGCTCAGTGCCGATGCCAACGTAGGCGAGGCATAGCCCAACCCCATGTACAAAGATAAAGAGAACACATAACTGCAAACAGAGTCAGTGGTTAAGCATTTCTCATCTGAGTACAATGGAAGGGAAAATAAGGGGAAAAGAACGAAAAATAACAAAACAATGGTCGAATCCTCAAGTAGAGTAATCAGACAATGATTTGTTAAGGTGTGACCGTCCAAACTATTATCTATACAAAATATTACCGGATTAACTCTACGACGTGGATTAGTCAACAAAACAAACTTACAGCGAGTAGTAACAGTAGAGAGACTATGAGCTACCTGAAGCAAGTAGAAAGCAGGATCTTCAAGAGAATCACATGAGTGAGTTTAGGAGCAGGCAGTTTCCTACACCATGATCATCCAGAACAAGAGACAATCAAACAATCAAGTTAACACTACTATATAAATCTACATAATTAAGAATAACAGGAGGCGATTCGAGCATGAGATTAAAAGATGAATAGTGTATTGAAAATGAAGTAATTAGGGAGAACCTGTGGAAAAGGAAGGCAGCTGGGGCGAGGAACAAGGATCCAAAAACATGTAAATAAACAAGGAAGACGAGGTTGCTGACATTGCCTCTGCTCTTGGCTGCTTTGATCAAGGTGTTTCCACCCACAATTATCACTTCCAATGTCATCAGAATTGCTCCCATCTTCAGCTCTTCCAACATCATCTTTCCTCTCTCTGTCTCTGATGATCCTCTTTATTTCGAAGATGCTCAAATTTGTGCTCTGCAGATAATTAGTGGCTTGATGATTTATGGGGCGGCGACTGAGATTATGACAGTAATAACTAAGACATGCCCAATGAACTAGATTCGCTCTTTTGCTTCTAAAATGTATGCTCCTTTTTCTTCTCCAGAAGGCAAAAAAAAAAAAAAAAAAAAAAAAAAAAAAAAAATAGAAGGAAAGAGAAAAAAGTATGCTCCTTTTTTTTCTTCTCCTTTGGTCCTCCAAAGCAAACCAAATCACAGGAGCATAAAAACAAAAAATATTTGAACTAAGGTAATCTAAAAGACTCGCTGTAACAAGTCAGTGACTCAGCAACCCCAAGCGATTATTTTGTTATTTCTACTTTTTAGGTGAAAAAGATGGTTAAAATAGAATATGTTGTTTATATTTTAAAACGGTTCAAATAGATAAATATTATCTATATTATATATTAAATAAGAAAAAATATCAAAATTTAAAATGATATTTTTAGAATTCACAATATTTCAGCTATTTATAAATAAATTCCCCTTTTCAAAAAATTATTGGCATAGGATATGGAGGTATATCACCAATCATTTCCGACACCAACAAAAACGTCGTTTTTCTGACACCAGGAAATCAATCAGGAACTGTAGTTCTCTAGTACTACCATAAGTCGTTGGTTGCAAGAATCTACTCAACTTGCAGGCAATAACGTCGAAGGAATTCAATCCTTATAACAGTCTTCTTGTCCTGAGAGCGATGTGGGAATTGACGTGTTGGACCCATCTTTTTTGAACCTTGTCACATTTATGTTCAGAAACTAGATATTTGCTTTTCTTTCATGTACAACCTAGGAAGATGGTATTTGCTTTTTATTTGATGTACAAGTTTGCTAGATATTTGGATTTGATTGATGCCATGAAAGTCAATTTCCATGAAAGTGAGATTGTTGGGCTAGGCCTAATTGCCTCCAACATGGCCCAAGCCCAATGCAACTTGTGTCACTACCAATGATGTTCAGTGAGATTGTTCTCAGCTTCACTGGCCCAACAGAGAAGTGGACTAGTTCACCTGTTGTCCAAGCTACAAGCTTGGGCCTGTAGAACATCATTTCTTTTTCTTTTTTTTCCACTTCTATTTTTCTGTTTTAGGGTTCTAATTGGCTTTGTAAACAAAACTTGGCAGTCAAGAGTAGGAACCTTCCGATGGAAGTAGTAGCAATATGTCTTTCTGATGAACTTGTGCATCGACCAATTGTGTTCGTCGATTCCCTGCGATCGAGGAAAACCAACAGTTCAAACAACTGGAGTGAGGAAGAAAGGAAAAACTGCTGTGTAACATCAAAAGGTGGTAGCTAAGCCTATAAGGTTTGTGTAGAACTTTACGGAATCGAGGAGATGGAGTCTCATGGGTTGAACTCTGCAGTCTTTCCAATGTCTGGCCAAATGCTCAGTTGCGAAATAGCAGTTACCAGTAGTCCTAAGGAGGGTAACAAGGGATTCAGCAACATTGGAAACAATACTAGAGTTCTGATCGACATGAAAGAGGAACCATGGAGTTCAAATCAAGCTTTTAACAACCATTCAGAACAATTTTTTAATGCACTTTTTTCACGGCCGTTCATGTCGACTGTGCACAGTGCACATTAAAGAAATGAGACTGTCGTTCCAAGGAGCTCCAATTTGCGAAAAAAGTTCAAGGCTTCAATACGAGAACCAGCATAGGACAATGATCAGAACACAATGAAATGTTTTGAGTACCCTTGAATTGGCTCCCAGTGACCCAAAACAAAAGGTAATCCAACCAACCAAAAACCAGCAGCCTCATGCAATAATCTCAATCTCAAACAAAGGGAAAAGGTTGAAAGCAAGCATAAGGAGAGACAACCTCCAGCAAAGAAAAGTGAATTTGTCCTCGGAGATTAATTAGATTTGCAGGATCCATGATCCATCCTCATAATAGATAACATGATTGATGTCTTTTTACGCTTCATGGGGACAGATTGCCAAGAACACTATGGGTCTTTATCATGCTCCAAACAGGATAGATTGATACCTACGGATCGAAATAATTTGGTATACTCGACTTATAACCGACCATAGAGGATATTAGGATGAGAGAATGATAACCATAAGGGTATCATACAAGCATAATCAGTGGTCGTTTTATAGTCAATGACTCGATTGTCTACAATGTAGGATTGCAAAAGGCCGAGGAGGGAGTTATGACGTGTTGATCTAACCTAAGAGCCTCTATGCATATTAGTTCGATCATAAAACACCCAACTTCTCGAAAACCTGAATCTTGATAGCACAAGTTATGGCCGTAAGCCATGTTATGCATGTATATCATACCTGTATTTCTAAAGAGTCCCACCTTGTTCTGAAGTCGATATCCGCCATTGAGGCTGACATGTGATGTGCTCTCGATCAAACCATGGGCTGTTACCACTAGTCACGACCTTGTCAAAAGGGAAAAAAAGAAAAGAAAAAAAGAAAAGATGATTTGAATCATGTCATTCGCACACAGATAACACTCTAGCATGAATATGACGAATCACTTAATTGGTCGGACCAAACATGTATGTTTTTCCTCTTTGTTTATCTCATTAAACATGGAACCAACTCATGCTTGAACAAACCATAAATAACCATTGATGATAAAAGCATGGACTATATCTTCGTTCCTAATATTCAAACCATAACGTAACCATAACGAGTCTTGTAGGCTTTACGAGACTAGACAGACCCAAGGATGGCTTAGAGGACTCATAGTTCATAGAGCGGAAACAAGAGATCGATGAAGGTGCGACCAATGCAGGTTTTTTGGTATCAAAGGGTAACAGAATCCATGCAATTAGGACACATTGCATATAGAACCAAAAGAAGAAAAGCACAAGGAGAGCAAAACTAGTGGTATAAGTCGTAGGGACTTGTGGTCGAATAATTTACCTAACTTTGGAGTTGGAAGAGTTGTAGGCACGAAAACATTGAGGAGTCACACTCCATACCTTAACTTTGTCGAGCCTTCTAGTGCAACCTCATAGTACATCACTCTTTCTCCAACAATAATAACAACAAATCAAGCCTTTATCCCATCAAGTGATGTTGGCTACATGAATACGACAACGTCATTTCAATCTGTCATGTATAAATTTTTACAAGTCGTCATATTCATGTTGAGAGATCCAACGGAACTTTTTACGTGTTGGCTGTCGGTTACTTAATACACAACCCTCATCATTTTATCCGAACTTGAGATCGACTAGGGACAGGATAAAAATCCCCAATCTAGGTAGGTTTACATAACTCTTTCTCCAATGTGAGAAATTCTTGCTCAAAAGAGGAGAGATTCATGACAACACATAACCGATATGGAACAATCACGGAGCAGAAATCTTAGACCTGCAAAATGAGAATGAAGATGATAGTCATTGAGATAACAACTTCGTTTGATCAATTCAGATTTTATAAGTCATTTCTCATAATGCAGGGAGTTCGACGTATAAGTGATTATTCTCAAGCACTTCACTTAAACACTAACATTGTAGATCAACTCAAATATAGGTTGCCTTCATTGTATGTGATGATGAAATCTTGAAAATAAATCAAGGAATTTAAACAAACTTTTTAGTGCCTTTTCTTTTATGGGTGATGAACAAAAAGTTCAAGAAAAAATGACTGTTACCCACCGTGCTGCCACAAAAAATCATGAAAATAGTACAAGCCCAAAAAGGTGTAGCGAAACCCATTTTTCCAGGGCCCACCGGCCCACTGGGCAAAGTGAGTTTTTGGTCTCTTCCTTCAAATGCCATTTACTATTGGCAAGCTTCACAATGATACATCATGGTAACGTATAAAGTCAAGGAACACCCGGTATGACAATAAGATCCACAAGACAATCACGATCTTTAAGCGATGAATATGAACAGGCAGCTTACATGGTTAGGTACTGATCGAGATTCTTAGCAACTTTTCTTGTACATGTTTCAATAAACCCATTATAACCTATGCAGATGTCTAAAACACTATTGAGATTCTCTTTTCTTTCACGACTCACTTTACGTGATCAAACCGATTGTACACATCTTAATCTCCCAGACTATGTCCTAAATGTGTGTCATCGACACTGAATAAGTTTAAGATGCTTAAAAGACAACCATCCCAATGAAACTACTTATATTAGTGGAAACGCATAGTAATTTAGGGGAAAAGTGCGAACTTTGTGCAGCAAGATATGAGCAAAGAACGGTCAAAGATGATAGCTAAGTAATGGAGCCCACGAATTCACAGTCACGTAGTTGTCGTCCTCTACAGTCATCTCACCCAAAGATGCCATTTAAATCTATTCATGATTGTGGAGTCGTCCCCCTCAACTCTACAAAGTCCCTTTCATATATGTTCCTGTTAAAGCCCAGTGGTTGCCTCCGACCTAACATGAGTAACTACAGACAGAATCCCACTTTATTTATTAAAACGTTTTAATTCGATATGAAAATTTATACGAATATTAAATTTATATATATTTTGATAAAGAAAAAATATATTTTGATGATAGTGAGATTTAAAATAACATTTATAAGAGAAGATAACGGATATACCGTAACAGATGAGATTGATTTGATATTTTTTTAAGTTAGAAGGTTAACAAAATAAGAAAGGTTGTACTCCGTCCCACAAAAGATGCAACGAATTAACTTGAAACGCGTATCGATAAAAAATTTGACACGCGCGCAACGATGATCAAACATAGTTTTTTTTTTACAAATTTATCGTTAAACATCAATGATGATATAAGTTACGCATTTTCACATAATACATATTACGGGATGATCCGATGTGATTTGATATAAAAACGAAATTTATATTCATTCGTATAGAATAATACAAAATACGTGCATCTTTTGTGGGACGGAGGGAGTAATTTTTTTAAGATTGACTAAATAAAAAATCAAGGAAATAATGAAACTATCGAAGCCTGTTAGTGTGGTATAAGTAAACAGAGCATCATCCTATTATTAGTCTAATCACAACTACTCCAATCATATCACGGTTTCATAATGTCACTCTTTCTTAATTAGAATCAACTCTATCAAAAGATTGTAGTTGTGACGACTGAAAAATATAAAGCATTTGTATATCATCACGCCTACTCAAACAAATGCCCTATGATTAAACCTTGTACAAAACAATTCACTTACCTTATGTGAAAGCCTTGGATTCTCGGCATAGCATGACTTCAAATCGTGATCTCTGATCAGTGATCATATTATACTTGCTACATTGCTCTGATATCATATTGAAAAATCTGTTGTATCAAGATTGTGACCCTGCATAAAAAGAGTCATAATTATGATTTGCTAGTGGTTTTTCTTTTTATTTCTTTTTCCCTTCCGTGGGGTCCACGCCTCTTTCCACCAAATGAAACAATGCAGAAAGAAACTTTGAGAAGCTGCGAATACTCGGACAGAGGAGTTTAACGCGGTTAAGCAATGCAAACGCGTGAAGGAAAAACAACATCCTCAACTTCTATAAATAAAGAGTAAGGAGCAGAAAATTAATACAACACATCAAATACAAAAATAGCATCAGAAGAGTTAGAAAAATATCCAATTTGGGGTATTGAGGGGTATCCTCTACGACATAATTTTATTCCGTTAGAGAAGAAAAATTAGTGAGTGTTATCCTGGTGATTCTAATCCCCTAGCACAGTCTAGGGACGATATTTGTAATCCTTCTTTAGTGGATATTTTGGTACCGCAACGGTCCCGTGATTTTTATCCTTTTTTAATTTTTAAGGAGTTTTCCACGTTAAATTTTGGTGTTGACTCTATTTATTTTTGGGCTATTTATTTATCCCATTTTTATAGCGCAACGAGGGAAAAGTGCTGGGCAATTTCCG
>JAOVYX010022336.1:0-14752 GCA_035668315.1 Drosera spatulata | reverse complement strand
TTCATAACCCTAAAGCATAAACCGAAAACAAAAAATCATAAATTCCATACAAAATGACACATCGCTAATTCGACGGAGACTAATTCCCATTGCTTAGGTTTTCTAGGCATCATCAAATACCTAATTCGACACTAATCCCCATCAAAAATCAACACCATCATCAAATACCTATATTCAACACTAAAGCCCATCGGTTATGTTTTCTCGACGGTATGGCATATAGGTTTAGACCAAAAGTAATTCAAATTTATATGTATTATTCTACATCTTTCATGACATCTTTAATATCACATTGATACATAATAATACACATTTTGGGGAAAAGTGTCACATGATAACTTCTATTCGAATACTAACAACTCAAAATTGAAGGTATAATATAATTTTTAAGCAAGCATTAGAACTACATTGATCATAAGTATTTAATGATAGAATTCCAATGATATATTTACTCAACTTTGATCAATTCAACCCAACAGACAATCAATCACAATCAATCACAATTAACACCATAAAAACAAACTGTGACGGAATAAAATATTACCGGTTGGACGATGAATCAAGTCGAGTGAAGCTGGGCGGAAGCGGGACTGCAGCGGGCGGGCAGCAGGAGGAAGGCCGCCGACACAGAGGCGACAACGGTGCGGCACGGGCTGGCAGGGGCACGTCTAAGGGCGAAGACGATGGTGGTGTGCGAAGGATGGGAGGCGGCGTGCCAGGCAGAGGCAAAGACGGCGATGGCGGGGGCTGGTGGCGGCGGCGACGGAGGAGGAGAAGGGAAGAGGAAAGAAATGAGGGGAAGGTGCCGGCTGTTCTGGTTATATATAAGAACTATAGCGATAGAATCCGTCGCTAAATAGGTTTGGAAACGTTTAGCGACGGATTCCGTCGCTAAATCAAATCCAAAATAACCTGTTTAACTTTAGCGATAGAAATCCGTCGCTAAATATTTCCAAACCTATTTAGCGACGGATTTCGTCGCTAAATTTCAACTTTTTAAAACTTTTTTGTGTTAAAATCCATCGTTTTTTTCTTTTTCATAATTACTTTCACTTTAATTTTATAGTTTACAACACGTGATACATCTAACACAAATTTTCGTGTGCGCGCAACATCTTATACATTTCAGGTTTTCTTACATATATAACTTGAACATATTATTACGAGTTATTAACACTCCTTAGTTTCTTCATTAAATTTTTGTGAAAAACAACACGTTATCATAAGTTACTGTTTGTATTATTAGAAAATCAAAAAATATTTACAATTTGAAAAATTATAACTCATAAAATCATCACTTAAATTATCGAATAAATGTTTTAGCTACGGATTCCGTAGCTAATTTGTGATTTCATAAATTGAGCGACGGATTCCGTCGCTAAGTAATGTTTATTTTTTATACTTAGCAACGGATCCGTCGCTAATATAAGCGATATCATGTGAAAAATTCTCTAAGACAAAAATAATAAAATTTCTGACGGATCCGTAGCTAAGTATGTTTAGCGACGGAGTCCGTCACTAAGTGATGTATTTGTAAATTATTTTTAATTATTAGTGACGGGTCCGTCGCTAACTCTATGATATCATAAATTTTTTTTATAGAAACTAGTTTGTAAGGGAAAATTAATAACATGTGTACTAAATACGTTTAGCGATGGATTCCGTCGTTAATTAACGTATTTCAAACTTTTTTTCTTGTTTAGCGACGGATCCGTCGCTAATACTATTATATCAAAAACTTTTGAGCAAAAAATTTCCAAGGCAAAATTACTAACATTTGTGATGGATCCGTAGCTAATTACAACTTAACAACGGAATCCATCGCTAAATTATGTATTTGTAAATTAGTTTGCTTGATTCGCGACGGATCCGTCGCTAATACTATTATATCATACACTTTTTAGCAAAAATTTCTAAGACAAAATCACAATCATTTGTGACAGATCTGTAGCTGAATCCATCGCTAAATTATGTATTTGTAAATTTGTTTTTCTTGATTAGTGACGGATCCGTCGCTAAATTAATGACATCAAATTTTAAAAATTTTAAAAGTAATATATTTTACGACGGAATCTGTTGCTAAATTATTTTGAATCATATTTAGCGACGGAAATCCGTCGCTATACGTATTATTTTTGCGACAGGGTTTGACTTTCCGTCGCAAAAAACATAAAATTTTGTAGAGGAATTTTTGCTACGGATCCATCGTAAAATATATATATTTAGCGACGGATTTTTTCCGCAACTAAAATTTTTCGTAACTAAATTGTAATTTTTTTGTATTGTTATACATGCCCATGAAAAGAGTTAACATTACTTTCAGGGTATGTTACAAATGCTTCAGGCACAGGGACGGATTTGCTGGGATGAATTCTATGTCGTTATAATAACATCAGTTTTTTATGTTGTTAAGCAGCAAACAAATAGGCTATCAAAACGTAAAACTTTATAAAACCTATCGCGCGATATAATCCCTGTAAGGTCATATTTGATGCATGGAAAGTGATATATGTCTTTCCGAGCATATCTTCATCTGTTATCTTGTCACAGCATTATCTCATTTTTGGAGTAATTGTGAATACCTCACAATTATATTTAGAAATACTTTTGCAATATTACAACCTGAGAGTTTGCCACTCGCTTCGGGCGATTAATAGTATAGGTTATGTGGTGATCATATCTTGTTTTTAAATTATTCCATAATATTAGAGATTCTTATTCCTCTAAATATTCAAACTTTAGGTTTCATGGAAGTGATGACGAATAAAAATCAACGTCATTGCTTTATCCTGTTGAGATGCTTCATTTTCTTCTTTTATGGTGTCACCAAATCTTTTCGAGACAAGGTGCAATTTAACCACTAAAACCCATGTCAAATAATTATATGCTGAGATGTCAACAGCAGCATTCTGCAGATTGATAAGTTTGACCATTCTGAAAATATAATCACAATTAATAGACATACCAAACTTATCAAGTTTCTTAACTAAAATTATTTTATACAAAATTTAACCAGTTAATGCAGAAGGTAACTTTCTTCTATTGAATTAATTGTCACAAGAGAATTGGATCTAACAAGTATGACATATGGTGATAAAATAACTAATTTTAGATTTCTTTCAGTACGTGAACAGTGTTTTTATGACTGTGTGAACAATGATTTTCAGAATATGAACGGTGCATGCTGACTACGACTGCGTGAACTGTGCTTACAGAATATCAAAAGTCATTAAGACTACATGAACTGTACTGATAGTACATGTATAGTGTCCGACAGAGTACATGAATAGTGTAAAAACAGATTTTTTTAATGTAGTATTTAAAACTAAATAATCTCACCTGAATTTTTTTTACGATAGATAAATGAGATCTAAGACGAACTTGGATTGAGCTTAAGTTGTGCTGATAATGTGTTGTAATAAAACCAAATGAACACAATGTTATAAATAGCTTGTTCATTTATACACACTACAAATTCCCACATGCACCTGTAGTGAATCACTCTGGAAGAATTTCAAAGTTGTAGTAAATTGAGAAGTGAGCACCTCTTAATTCTTTTATAGAACAAGATTGACATCTTTCATCAACTATTTTACATAAACATTATGAGGGATAGTAAGTGGAAAAGAGCATATTCCTTGTCAACCATAACCACCGCACTCTTGATTTCTTAACAAAAAGAAGATTTATGATATACATATTACATGTTTTAACGAGAAATGATTAGCCGGTCCGGTCCGGTACCAATGGCTCGGGTACTTCATGAAAATCCCGTACCGAACTGAAAATTTGGTATTTTAAAAATCGCTTTTTCATCCCGACCAACTTTGATCGATATCGATATGGAATGGTCCGATTCTTTCGATTTTTAGTCCAATATGGGTTTTTAAAGAACAATTTTGCTCACCCCTGACTCATTCCCTACAGCTAT
Organism: Drosera spatulata; assembly: GCA_035668315.1. NCBI lineage: Eukaryota > Viridiplantae > Streptophyta > Magnoliopsida > Caryophyllales > Droseraceae > Drosera > Drosera spatulata. Next base: position 10,821 of record JAOVYX010022336.1, on the reverse strand, counting down.
CTCATTTCTCCTCATCACTCACACCCAACCGGCCCATGGTGTTGCTTGGCCCGAACCTAACCCGCACCATGCCGATCACATGTTATTCTATTCTTTACAAAATAACATTGCTTTTTTACATCTTTTACATCTCATAATATATATATTTTTTAAACAACCTCATAATACAACATTAAATGATAACCCGTTTAGTAATAATTATTTCCTTTGTCCTATATTACTTGCAACAAATGTCATATCGATCATAAAGTTGATCGTGTTACGAATGATTCGTGAGACTATCAAACAATATTATTTTTTTTATAAATTTATCATGAAACGATAAAGATGGTTTAAGTTACGAACTACAACATCTTATATTAAATTTCATATCGTATCATTTAATAGTAAAAAAATCACGCATCAAAATACACAATAAATAATGCAAATACTATACAATGTTGCAAGTAATATAGAACAGAGGGAGTATAACATTGTGCAATAAATGCATTATCAATTACACATTTTGATACGTTACTTTTTATAATTAAATAATGTGATATAAATTTTATTTTGATCCATGGTTCTAATACTTAACTTAAATCATTTTTTAGTGTTCCACGATGAGTTTCACCCAAATAAAATAATAAATTGTTTGATCGTCTTATAGATCATATTGTGATGTTGTCAATTTTATGACTTATGTGGTCAAACGTTGTAGTAGTTATTATGGGAACATGGGAGCACAACATAAATTTGATAAAAATAAATTCTTAATAACCCATAAAAAATACAATACTTTTTTATTTTATTTTTTGATATGCCACAAAAATTACAATACTTTCTTATTTGAGAAATTTTTCTTCAAAAATATCAAAACACCCCTTACTATTAATTTGTACCACATCAACTCACTCATTAACACTTCTTCTTCTATTCTTTTTTATCGCTCATTCCTCTCACACAACCAAAAGAAATAAATAAGTCATTTTTATAAAATTCAACGCATATATTAATTTTTGTAATAAATCAAAGTATTCTATGCCGTCCATCCCCAAAAAAAAAAATTACAATATTTTTTCTTATTTGTCTGTCCCAATATAAGTATAACACTTCCTAAAATGATATTCCCTCCTGCACAAAATTATAGCAACAGTTTGACTTTGTGAGTGTGTGGATGTAAAGTTTAACACACATGCAACAACGATTAAGCGTAGCTATTTATAAATTTATCTTGAAACATAAATGATTGTTTAAGTTACGTACTTCAACCTAATACATGTTGCATGACAATCAGACGAGATTTGATGCGAAAACAATACTTATATTAATGTGTATAGAATAATATGAAATATGTACATACTGTAATTATTATAGAACAAACGGAGTAATTTTTTTTGGATAAAAATAACAAAACGGTTTTACTATTTACTTTATTGCACATCATCCAACCCCACTATCTCATCTCCTCCTTTCCTCTTCTCTCTCCTCTTCCTCTCACAAATTTTCAAGGATAAATGGGTCATTTTAACCATAAGTCAATACTCATATTAATCTCCGTGCATAATCTTGATGTTGCAATAACTTTGAGGCGGATGGAGTACTCCCACCATCCCAAACGAATTAAAACGTTTTTCTTTTTTGTCAGTCTCAAAATAAATAAAATATTTCCATTTTTTATAACCTTTTATTATTAAAAAATACTAAATCAATTTTATCTGTTACAATACACTCATTAACTCTTCTCATAACTGATACAGTAAATCTCACTATCAAAAAAAAATTCATTCTTCATCAAAAAAATATTCATTCTTCACCAAAATCCATACAAATTCAGTACTTACATAAATTCCCGTGTCGAGTCAAAACGTTTCGATTAATTTAAAATAAATGAAGTATTTTTTATGAGACAAAAGAAGTAACTATCAAGAAGAAAGGTTCAACTACTTCAACTGATTGAACAATCATAAACTTGTGACAAGGCACAAAATTGCCTTGACATATCCCTTCATTTTTCACATTACTCATAGACCAAATTGGCCATACACCAAATCGACGCATCGTCACCTTCGCCCCAAGCACAATCGAGACTTAGTGTCGTTACCTTCCATTTCATACCATACAAAAATGGTAATCGAGTTAGGAATTTAAAATGCAATAAATTTACTACTCTTTTCATCCCGTGAAAAATATGATGTTATGACCTAGATCGAGAATTTATATGCGCGTGTTGAATTTGTATTGAATAATATTAAAAAATGATTTACTGTAACTGAGTGAGAGGAGTTAATGAGTGCACTATAGCTGATTTGATGTTATTCTTTATCAAATTAAAAAACGTTATAATTTTTATGACATATCCAAATAACACAAGTATTATAATTTTCATGGGACGAAGGCAGTAATTCGTATTCTAATCTTTAATTAGAAAAGTACTAACAAGTGGGTAATCGGTTATATATTGTTGTTCATGATCTATTGCATCCATATAAACGGGATACACTTTGTTTGCGGATTCAATGGGTGTCCGAATCAGCTTGCGCGTATCTCGCTTAATCCTTCGTATACTGTCAAGACACTCCCCCACCAGCATCGGTTAAAACTTTGGCCTAGGCCAATGGGTGTGGCCCTCAGTTTGGACTATTGGGGTTCAAACCAAGATCTTCAGGAAGGATCTTGATTTGTCAACCACTAGACTAACCGAGGTTGGTTTAACTCATCCCCTTTTTGATTAAAAAAAAACAAGAAAACAAAAAATTACGTTAAAATACTTAAGATAAGTTTCATATACATTTTAGTATCAAAAGGTTTATTTAGATATCTAATTATATTTTCATTCATATTTAGGTACCTAAAAATAAGAAAATATCGTTAATACCTCTTCCCTTACCTATCTTCTCTCAAACCTCTTCCTCCGTGGATCATTAACAAGATCATGAAAAACACCCAACATCAACACCAATAACCTCAAATCTCAACCCCCAAACCCTCACAAATCTCCCCGTCCATCTTCATGAATCAAATCAAAATCAAATTCATCATCATGATCAAATCCACGAACGAGTCATCTCGTATCCTCCCACTCCAAATCATGACTGAACCCACAAAACCAAACCTCATCATCACAAATTCCGACCCAGAAACATTATTAACATCATTATCATCATATTCGTTTTCATGGGCAAAGCTATGGCACTACACGGGCCTCAGGATTCCTAATGAGCATAGAATTAAATCAAGGAAACCTTGACGGCGATCTCTCGTTAGGCGTCATGGTCGACGATCTCCAATCTATATGCGAAAACATATGGTCAATCGAACTATAATAGAAGGAAATTAGGATCCCGATATTCGGATTTACAAAATGTATCGTATTTCACGATTCGATTGATGAAAATCCATTCGGTTCGCCTTGATTGAGAGGCTAATAAAGGGATATTGTAGTGACTATTGTCTTCAAGGTAGACATGAGTGAAGTACAAGTCGTGGTGAAGGATGTTGATGTTTTGGTATTGATTGTTTATACTTTGATTGCAGTTTTTGTTGACGATGAGATAGACTGCTCTATTAAGCCGGCGTTTTATGATCATGATATCGATGATAACGATGAGATTTAGGTGTCGTCTAAAAGGAAAGGTCATTGTTCTGATGCTGTGCTTAGCTACCCTGCTTGTTTCACCATGCTTTGCTTCGAGTGCCAAAGGTATGTTACCTAAGAGATGTGTTTCAGGGAAGGTGGTGAGGTGTGGTAAATATGGGAACGAAGTTCATGAGAAGTGTTTCGAGAATTGGAGAAGGTGTCAGCGGGGGAGGATGGTAATCGTGGTTATAATGAGTATGAAGACAACGAGTACGTGTTTGAATGAAGATGGGGGCGAGGATAATAATGAGGATTGTCACGATTGATAGGTGTGTTCGACTGTATAGTACAGACTGATATGTAATGTATCGTGTTTAGTCTAACTATGTAATGTAGGTATTGATAAGGAATTAATAACTAGTTGACAATATGTAGTTCACATGTAAACAATATGCGGTTTATATTCAAATACTTTACAATTTATATCCAATAATATGTAGTTCTACTAACATTTTATGTAGTTCACTATTAATATGCAGTTCTCATGATAACAACATAGGTTTCATATTCAAATAATTTGCAGTTCATATTTAATCATATTCAAATAATTTGTAGTTTACATCTAATAATATGTAGTTAAGAAAATATTTTAAGTTGTTCGCATGTTCATAATATGTAGTTCATATACATATAATTCACAGTTCATATTTAATAATATGTAATTCTCTAAGTATTTTAAGCAGTACACATTTAGTAATATTCAGTTCATATGTTCGCAATACGCAGTTCATATAAATATAATTTTCAATTCACATTTAATAATATGTAATTCTCTAAGTATTATGATCGGTTCACATGTAATAATATGCATTTCACAAGTTAACAATGTGCAATTCATATATACGCTGTTCATATATATGCAATGAAGGGAGATAGTTCACATATAATGTTTCAAAAAAAAAAAAAAAGTACTTCAATGAAAGTAGTCCTGTAATACCCGAGAATTTTGGAAGTTTTAAAATGAATATATATAACGTTATGATTTTAAAAATAAATCATGCTTAAAGGTTATATATTTAAATCTAAGAAAATATATGATTATTAAATCAAATATGACGATGAAATATTTTTGGATGATTAGTTGAACGCGTCAATAAACGTTACGAACGAATAACGTCACAATGTAATAACGTTATAAACGTTGCGTGTAAGGACTATCGATTTGATTTCATAAACAATGGATTATGACTCGTGATGTCATATTTTCGTATATGGGATAAATCTATCGATGTAGATAGATTTTTCATGGATTAATATTATAAAATTTGGGTGAATAATGGACTGAACGAGACGTATCGTGGGACGAGACGTGGGATAATTCCCAAACCCACCTAATTTCCCGCTCCCTCCCTTTCCCCTGCACTTCTCCCACTCCCATTTCACTCACCTTCTCCACCACCACCTGCCACACCATCACTCACACTCTCTACTCTTCACTACCTGCCACCAGCGCCATCATCATTTTCAGTCGTCGTCATCAATCTCACGATTATCATCATCAACAACAACATCAAGCATCATTAACATCTTCTTCGTCTCATCACCGTTATCATCTGCATCATCACCACGACGCCCAATCCAAGACTACGGACAGCAGTAGCGTGAAGGAGGGATCAACACCGACAGCTCGTTTATTGGACGTTAACGGATCCATTCGTGTGATCGTGTGTATTAAAGATCATCGATAATCAAGATAACCTCACTCGTCCGATACACCTCTTTTATACGTTCACACGATTCAAACACGTCCGTGCATGTGTGGGATGTGTTTATGCTGTATTTGATATGTATACAATGGTTTGGATGCGTTGTGGTGTGAATTGTGGGATCCGGTATCGGGTAGAGAGTTTTTGCCGTAGGTTCTGGGCAGTGAACAGTCGCGGCCGCAACCATCCTGGGTCGCGACCGCGACGGGAGAAAAATAGGCATTTGACTGCACAGTGGCGTCGCGCCCGCGACAGACCTTTTTCGTGGCCGCGACGTAAGCCCGATCGCGTCCGCGACGGCCTTCTGACCAAGAAAATCACATTTTCGTGCCTTAAACCTTAAACCTAAATGCGTATTTGAGATATATAACACATACGTATGGAAATATAACGTCAAATATGCATATACGATCACGTTTGACATGTAGTGGGGTATTTGGGGTTGAAATGAACTAGAATGCACCCTTATAATATATGTATCCCCATGGGAAATTAATGATAGCGGTCGCTAAATGGTTAATAAAAAAAACGGAGGATGTAGAGTATAGTTCCATTATCCATGTGAACTAATGAAAAGCAAACGAATAAGAAATATCGCCTCCTTGAACTGATAAGGACAGCATTGACATCCCATGTGGATCCGTTGGATCGTTGGTCGTTTTCCTTGAAATTATTGAGAAGGTTGAACATGGTGTCCCTTCTTCGATCCATTGCGATCATCTGTTTTTCTTGAATAGCCTTGGTGGCTTGGGTTTGAGTCATTGCACTCCTGTGTTATCCTCTGAGTCATCATCACGGGTGAGAACTAGCTAGGGAGCGATGGGCATCCCCCATCCTCTTTGCATGCATGCAGCGACTTGTACACCGTTGTGGCGGGGCCACGGGTTGCTCTCTGCAGGAAGGCCCAAATTATCTCAATGCAGTCAAACGATACCTCATTGAATGCGCACAGAGGTGCAAGGCGACACACAGAGTAGGTAGGTGCGAAAACAGAATCTATTGGGTAGCCTGGATGACGATTGACACTTTATCTTATCTCTGTACTCCGAGTCAGTCATATCCTTGCAGTTGTCACTTTGAGTCTAGTCATGAACCCTAAATTAATACAAAAGAAAGAATTGACTCTTAAAAGCGATACAAAGCCATATAAAGCTATGAGAAACGATGTTGTGTGATATGACGCTCATATTTTCCTATATATATAAAAATGTTTTAGAGACTTTCAACGGTCGCCACCTCTAATTGGGATTCATACACCTGAGGTTGCTGAGCTTCATTATCTCACGGTTATGTTTTTCAATTGCACATATGCCCACAACAGCACCTGAAGGCTCGTAGAGTGAGGTTGCGTGCATATAGATGATCTCACGTACTTCGGATATTATGACAGATCAGATGTCTATATTGTTTAAATGTAGTAAACGATCTACATATCTTTCACTTTAATGTTGTAACTAAACAGATATTCGAAATCGTAAGCTATGACTGTGGCTACTGTTTATGGTTTCTTGACTTCTACACCCCTAAAACCCATTTGGTTTGTTTAGCCTTGTCACGGACCGGGCCCGTGATGGCATAACGCCCACGTGTCTTCTGACACGGAAAGTCGGGGGCGTTACAGGGTGATATCAGTGCAGGGTTTTTGGGTTCTGGGTCAAACGCTAAGGAAACACGAAAGATAAATAAGCCAAATATATAGATTTGCACATGCATCGAGTGTAGAGATATTGTTTGGGGGTTAGGATATGAGACAAGATGAAGTTATCTGTCAAATTAAGGAAGTACTTATATCTACATTGTATTTACAGTATGGATGCTAATGGTCCTGTACCAGTACTGACTATACTCTCATGCATTCGTCCTATGCCTGGGGGGATAGAGTTGCTACAGATACAGCATTTCGTAGAGCACCACCTTATCCCGACGGCCATTGGGGATAATCCCTTGTTCCGTCATCCCGTACTTCAGGCGTACGTCCTACTGCAAGCGCTTCTGGATACTGAGTGGTATTCCCGATATCGTGCCGCTTATACCCATTCACTGATGGACGACAAGCCCAATAGTCTTTACTATTATGAGGGTCAATGGCACATGACATTCCATATGTTGGCCGCTATCCTACGGAGGGATAGGGATAACTTCCCTCCACCTACTAACACAAATACCGAGGGGGGGGGGGAGCAAGGTCAAGTCTACGTGCTTGGCATGAGATCGAGGGATTCTGAGGAGCAATACATGATTCGACCTATCGCAGGTTATGCACTGAAGAGAAAGAGACTACTAGATCCCGGAACGATATCGGAGGACGACCTTATGGAGGTGCCGATCGCCCTGCCAGTGATTCGGCCAGATCCATTAGCAGCTGGCCCCTCGACAGCTCCCTCGATAGCTCTCTCGACAGCACCCTTGATAATACTCATTATAGTGGCAGACCCCATATCAGCACCAGTGATAGTGCCAGAGCCGTACTCTATACCGATAGCTGAGGCTGAGATGGGGACATAGGGGATGTAGCAGCAATGGCAGAGCCAGAAGCGCAGGCCGATCCAGAGCCAGAGGCGCAGGTCGCTCCACAGTCAGAGGCACAAGCTGAACCGGGGGCAGTTGTCGACCCCGAAGAAGAGTATCCAGAGGAGGATCCCGGGAAGGATCCAGAGGAAGAACCCGAGGAGGAGGTTTTCGAGAACGACCCTGAGGAGGAGGTTCCCGAGGACGACCCTGCAGAGGAGGTTCCCGAGGACAACCCTGCGGAGGAGGTTCCCGAGGAGGAGGTCCCTATAATTGAGGTCCTTGGAGAAGGGGAGGATGAGGATCAGTTTGATTGGGGTTGGGACGATAATGAGGGTTGGCATGATGCTGAACCTCCGATTAGCCGGGAGGTGACTTTCGATGTTATGGTTGAGCTCTTCGCACCTATAGAGTCGGACTTAGACCCAGATGCAGATTCAGCCCCAATCTCAGCTCAGGATTTGGGTACAGATGGAGATACGGACTCCGACCCCGACTTTGGCCATGACCCCGACTTGAATTACCTTCCCGAGCCTCACATTGACTCCGCCTAGGATCAGCTTCAGGGCTATTCTTAGTAAATTGAAAAATACCTATATCTGTATGTATATATACGGAGAAAAAGTGTCTAATGTTTGGGGTTGAATACGGTCCTTCATTCTCTTTTGGTGTAGCCTGAAAAAGGCATCTTTTGCGGAGAATAAATGGAGTGAAGTTTCTAAATGCAAACTTCTTGTTTCGACATGTAATTGCTCTATCCTATTAACGATGATGAATGTCAATAATTATTATACAGACATGTTGCAAGAAGCAGTAAACATGTCCCAAGAAGGGGCCCCGAATGAGTCGCAGGAGGCTGGAAGCATGTCATCTCCTGACTTGAGCATACCCCTACAAGGGGCAATCAATAGCAACACTGTGCAAGATCCACCAGCCCCTAGCGCTCTTGAACAATTGGTGGGGGAACTGATCAGAGAAAGAAGGAGGGATAACCCCACAAGCACATGACGATGATCACTATTCCCGTCGTATTTTGGCCTATAACCCTCCCAGATTCTTCGACACAGACGATCCTGCACTATTGGAGGATTAGATCCCTGAAATGGAGAAGCTATTTGATTTGACATACTGTCCTGGTCAGTGGAAGATACACTGCGTTGTTTACTATATGAAGGGAGAGGCGTACTGTGGAAGAACGTGCCAAGGCACCAGCGTTTAATTGGTTACAGTTCACTCAGCTCGTCAAAAGTCGGTTTTATCCAGATTCCTTGAGAAAAATCTGCCTATCAAATGACCAAAGTCAACGGGCATAGTCAACCTGAATTTTGAGGCTAATGAGATTCGAACCCAAGACCTTTAAGGAGAAGGTTGAGTCGAACATCACTAGACCAACCCAGGTTGGTTGTCTAGTGTTTATTTATCTCCAACAAAACACTAAAAACAATAGATGATCGAAACACAAATAGAAAAAAAATAAAATAAAAATAAAAACAAGACCTAAACAAACTCAAACGCAAAAAAAGACTAAATTTCAGGTCAATGCGAGCATATCAACATAGATCACTTAACATTTAACCCGAGACGTTCTCGCATCATCTCATCTCACAAAAGGTACAACTCTCATATTTTTAGATCATCTTATATAAATAAACAATTACATCACTTTTCTTATCTGGTTGTCAAATTTAGTTGAACACCATTCTTTTTGAAAAAAAAAATTACACAAAAAATACTAAATTCTCATCCTTCGTTATATTAAATATCTCATTAACCCCTCCCTTACCGATTAAAATAGAACAATTAGCACTAAAAATTATTATTTTTTCAATAGCTATTCAACGCATATACTCCCTTCGTTTCAGATAAATTATAAAATGTTGACTTAACATCAATATTAATAAAGCAATTAACTTTGTGTCTTTTTATCCATATGCCCTTTGTGATTTGTATGAGTAAATTGGTAAAATATGAGTAGGTAGAGAGAGAGAAAAGAAAGAGAGAGGGTTAGAGCACCTGCATCAGAATTTATTATAGGGATAATTTTCGAAAAATATCACTTGAAGATTTTATTGCAAGAAGTTACCACCAACTTTCATAAATTTCCACATGTACCATCCCAACCTCATACCACCCCACCAAAAAAAAAAAAAAAACAATAAGCCTATAAAACATAGTATTACGTCTGTTAAAAAAAAATAGTACATCCCGTAATTCGACTGGAGCAACTAGTTCGTCCGGCCGGAATTAGTACGTCCGTCGGAATTCGGCCGGAGCAACTAGTGCGTCCAATCGGAACTAAAATGTCCGACGGAATCTGACCGAAACAACTAGTACGTCGGAGCATTTAGTACGTCCGACAAAACTAATACGTCGGATGAAACCGACCGAAACTAATACGTCCGTCGAAATCCGATCAGGAAAACTACTACGTTCGTCGGAATCCGATCTTAGCAACTAGTATGTGGCCAGAATCTAGCCAGAGTTACTTCCCCATACAAAACTCAATCACTACCACACAAGACAAAACACTAACAAACACAACTCGAGCTTGTCGTATCTCATCCCCTTCACCATCATCCCCCTCTTCCATCCCCTGTCCTCTTTCACCACCCCCACACCTCCTTTGCCTCATCTACATCCAAATCTCCTTAATTTCACCTCAATCAAAACTCAAATCACAACATTCAAAATACTAACACGATCAATCATTGCATGAATCACGAATACTAGCCTCGTTTGGCGAGTTTGCGATGAATCGAAGCAAAGGTCCGCAGCGACAGACAGTGAGCGGCAGAAATAGGAAGGGACATGGAGGAGAAGAGTCAATGGTCAATGTGATGAAGGTATCTATGAGTGTGCATGGTTGATGAACAACAAAGGAAGAGGCATTGTTAGTCTCGTCATCGCCGTCGATGATAGGTAGAGGGAGCGCGACGACGACCATGGAGGCAGGCGACGACAACGATAGCGGAAAGCGACGACTGATTT
>JAOVYX010022335.1:0-14752 GCA_035668315.1 Drosera spatulata | reverse complement strand
ATCTGCCATAAAACCATAACATACAGCAGTACCAACATTCCAAGGCTAAAAGACACTTAAAATGCAATTTAGGCAATGCAAAGGGAATAAAAACAAACGTTTAGAATGATGAAATGATGTGTGATTTCATACACATCATCTGCCTTTCTATAGAGCATGGCTCCCTTAGACTTGATGGCATGCACCACTTGAGGTTGTTTAACTTTCTGCTTTGCTGATGCAGCAAAGGTGTCAACCTTCTTTAGTTGAGCAGTAGATACTGATAGTTAGGATGTAGCTAGCTATGAGACTAGAGCGGGAAGGGGGCATGAATAGTCTCTTTTTCGAACCTTACTATCTAACTAATAAAAGTTAGTTGAATAATAGAGTTATTTTTTTACCTTATTACAGTAATACGGAACCTTACTGCAGTATGTTGGTTTCTTTTAATTTATTATTGGTCGAAGTTGATTAGCAGTAGGATTAAAGATAATAGAAGTAGAAAGATAAAAACAGAATGGTTTTTATACTGGTTAGAGTATATAACTAAAATACGACTATATCCCTTACTCAAGTCATCCCTTGATTAACAATGTGATAAATTATAATAACCCAAAATTTTATAATGTATATTAATAAAATAAATATATGGATTGATTAATTATTAAATAATGGATTACGATGAGATAAAGTTGGGAGGTAGATAGATGAACGATGAAGATTGATATATTTAAGGCAATTGATCAAGGTATCAACTAACAAATATATTGACCCTTAAATATATGTAACAAAAGTAAATAATAGAATCGTGAACAATTATATATAACAATTAGTGTACAAAATATGAAACACTAATTATGGAAGCTCTTAAATTTAATCTAACTAATTGACGACCGATAAATATACAGATATACGTATAATTCAGCCGACACCGTCGCCCTCTCCCCTCTCCCCAACATCGCACTGCCCCTACCCTGCCATCGCCCCGCCCTGAAACAGCCCAGCGTCGTCACCCTCTCCCTCGGATCCGTCGTCTTAGATTCATGCCACCTTGGACCACGCCATCGTCCCGCCTCGCACTCGATCGCGCCTTCCCTGTCCTCTCTCGATCACGAGTTATCCAACATCGCCGTCCTTGCCTCGCCTTCATCTGCTATGAACTGATGCCGTGACAGGATGCTTCACATCATCACGGCTTGATGATGATGATATGTGGGGAGGGGGTAAAACAAAGAGCATGGAGATAACAGGGTGGTCGTTGCTCTCAAACCGCTTAGCCACATCATTATTAACCCATAAGCATATGTTTAATTCGTTAGAGTTGTTTCAGTTGGTTTTGAATGATTATTTAACCAATGGTATCTTCTCTTGTAGGAAATTGTGAATATCAGGATCTTCAAGAGGTAACATCAAACCCGTATTTATTTTTATATAACGGCTAAAGGTCGTTACCTTGAATGGTGTGCTAGAATTATTAGGACCTAGTTGGATGTTTGATTGCATGTTTGATTGATTGGATGCGTATGTATGATCACCTTCGCATGCTAATATAAGAAAAAGAATTATTTTTATAATTTTGGTTGCCTCTTGCTTGAATTATATAAATCTCTACGATTTGAAATTTGGGTAGATATTTAGGATGTATGACGACCTTAATGTGGTGGTATATGTTGAGACTGAATCAGTGATTTAATGGGTTGAGAATTAATTAATCAATTCATAGATTGAAACAACGACTCGGACAAGTTAAAGATTAGGTAGGAAGGGTGCATTGCGAGGACACTCTTCGCGTACACGTAACGGTAACGAGGATTGGCTGTATCGACGTCAAGGATTGGCCACTAGGAAAAACTTACTACATGAGACCCTATTGTCTACCATTAGGTAGTCGCTCCCCTAATTAGTAGACCGATTTGAAAAAATTGTCCTTAGTTACAAAAATTAATAAATGGGTTGGTTGAAAAATGAAAATTATGTAGCGTAAATTATAAACAAAAGGACCGATCAGATTGTTTGGATTTTCTTCATGTTTATGATTTATTATTTATCATTTATTTGTTTATAGAACCCCCCCCCCCCCCCACTAGGTGAAGTGTTATACCATTATTTATGAGTGGATGATGCGGTTATGTGTTTGATGGTGTGCGTACTTAACGTAATCCACCACAATTATGTTAATCCCTTCAGGTCAAATAAGGCCTATGGTGTTACGGAGGCTTTGGCTGACGGTTTACTATTTCATTTCAGGTTTGTTACAGGTGGGCGACGGGACGACTTAGAGCGAAATTTATTGCATTTGTATTAGTTTAGTTGGACTATATTTAATAAATATGTAACGTTATTTTCAAATCTTATTTAATCTTCTATTTCGAGATATTTGAGATTATTGATGTAATTTTGGGATTTTAATGTTGGATGTAATTCCCTTTGCTTCTAAGGCCTAAACCTTATGGGATAATAATAGCCTTGCTAAGAATTATTATTGTTAGCGGCGATAGCGCCTTGGAAAATTTGGTGGCTTTGGATAAATCAAGAGGATTGCACTATGTGTGATTGTTTTAGGGTCATAATCAACTTATCACTTTACAACGTCTGAATGAAAATACAAACATATTATAAGATCTTTCAGTCTTCTCAACAGGACTCGAAACAGCCTCTTGAAATTATTTGTCTAACACTAGTGCTATTCAATTCTGCTTTCAATAGTTAGCTCAAATCTTCAGCTATCAACTTTTTTCTTAGCTCACTTGATACCTAACTATACTTGTGTTATCTTTCTGAGCAAAGGAGATCCAAACATCCAACTGGAAACTTGGGCATTATCACTGTATTTATTGGCAATCATAAATTTCTAGCCATTGTTGAAGTTGTCCTTTCTTAAAACATCACTTTCATGCCATTCTGAAACTATATTCACGAACCCGTGACCTCTGGTGTTGATTCCGAGAAGTACACTAATACAGCACAAAAAGCAACAGTGAACTTTGACTTCTTCTGAACCCTTTTGTAGAACTTAGCTTTGCTGCTCTCAGGTTTGATGCATTAACCTCACAAAAGCAATTCAGGATTAACCTTTCCTTCATCTGGACCATTCTGTTGAACTCGGCCTTATTGTCCTTCAGCCTTGCTACAATAACCTTTCTTCAACTTGAAGCAATCTAGGATCAACCATTCCTTGCTATAGAAGCCCAAATGCCCAATCCTTACTATGTCTTTGTTATCAAAGGTCTTCCCCAGTGTCTTTAGATTGTTGATCAAGATATTGAATCTCTCATAGAATCTAGTGAATTTTTTATCTGGCCGTATGGGCATCCAGTCATATGGCTACATGAAGACATCTTTTTTGTTTTCACTGATCTTATTTGTTCCTTCATTTCTGAGCGGTAAAGCATCCCAAGCTTCTCTCGCTATGGTTGTGTGGACAAGTATTTCAAACATATCATCATCTAGGGCCGTGATTTGATTTCTTATCCTTTTATCCACCAGCATCAAATCCCAATCTTCCTTTATCCAATGAGCTTTTGGCTTGTCTGTTTCCTAGAAGCACCTCCTGGATCTAACATTTTTGGCACATATGGACCATCTGTGATTATATCCTGCATTCCCTCATCAAAGGAGTTCAGATGGACAAGCATTCTGAGCTTTCAGTGGTTGAACTTGTCAATTAAGTGCTTGTGGTTCACCACTATTAGGACATTTAGGCAACTTTGGTGGAGCTATTATTTCTTTACAAAATAAACTGTTAGTAACTTCTTTGCAAGTATATCACAAAGAAAAGAGAGACCCTTTCTTTTCTAATAAGTGTTAAGTTTAAAACGTCAGGCTCTGATACCAATTATAAATCTCAAAACTTACAATGAATAGGCTATTTAAAATTTTCTTGCCAATTTAGTGCAACCCGATAATGACTTATATGCACTTTGCCTTCTACAGAATGGCGAAACAGTTTGTAGTTGATACTTGAGTTCTTTGAACTTGTCTCCCTTATGTCCAAGGTTGTTATCTAACAGTTCTAATATATATAATGCAATATAGTAAGGACACAGCAATTTATACTGGTTTAGATATTCATTGTCAAATGACAAACGAAGGGTTACTCCAGTCTTTCCTTCGTGACTAGTATAGCCATGCTAAGAGGGAGTTCACTATCACTTTGTTTATGCCTTACAAAGAAACCCCTCACTAGTAGACTACTTGCTAAGGTAAGAACGTAGATCATTGCACAAATCTTCTTCTAAAGACTCTATTGCAGATGTTGTTCTCCATGCAGACTAGTGAACTTTCTTCCTTTGATCTTCAATCACAACTCTAAGAACGATTGTCATTCACTTTTAAAAGAGGTTTTGCTTGCCAATGAATCTCACAATCGTCGTCAATCTTCTCTGAGCTTCATTAATCCCCTTTTATAGGGCTCAAGGAACTAGATGCTATGACTGTACTATTCGAACGTTGACAGTTGTCTATTTCTCCCCTGTGCGAATCCTCAGTAATGTTGACAGATCTCTTCACAATAATCTTCAACATCTTACTGATTTTCAAACCTCAAACCTTTTTTTTTACCATTTCTCTGATCCTTATCCAATCATCCATCAACTTTGCTGCACCCAATCTGCTGTGCTTCAAAACCTGCTATAAACTAGCTTTGTTGTACCCAGTCTGCTGTATTTTTAACTTGGCCTTGATCCATAGATTTTGATCCTACATCGTGAAGCATTTGTGGTATTTTGTTGTCCATTTTTATCTCGATTGCTTATCTAGAACCCTTTGTAGTAGTCTGCATCGATCCACATTGGCCCTCCTACTCTTATCTGTTGCTTTGCTACATGCTTCTCTACACTGTAACTCACTAGCCTAACTCTCAACCTAAGCAACTAACCATTAGCATGTCCTACTCCAAAGTTTTGTTCATTAATTTCTATACATCAGGAGGGACTACACATTCCTAACACTCTAGAATTTCTAACCAACATATCCACTACCTCCTTAGAAAACTAACCGTCGAAGAATAAGTGAGCCATGGACTCCCTGCATTGTCCACATTAACCCCACATATCATCTTGAGTAATCCTCCAACTATGCAATTTATATTTTGTCCTTACTTGATCAAGAATCGTAAATCAAAAAATAAAGTCATTCGTGGGACAACATCAGCTCCCCATACACAGCTCATCCACTCAACCTTAGGCTTAGTGTCTTAAGTATGAATGATACATGAATGAAGCATTGTTATCTCTTTGTCGTGACAAAGCCAAGGGGCTTTTGACTAAAAGGAAGTCTTTAACCTGAATCAAGTAATTTCAAATCCAGGATACATTTGTGTTTTACTGGACATTGTCAATAGACATTGATCTCATGTGGAATTCATGAATTCATTTCACCCAATGGGTGTCCTTTTTCATTGCAAGGTTCCAAAGTTAATAAGATAACAGGACCATATTCCACATGTGCAGATGCTTGAGACCCAAGCAACCCACTATCATAGAACTACACACTACATCCCAGGCTATAACTGCCCTTCTAGAAGAATTAAACCCAGACCACAGGAATGATCTACACAAAGCATTAATCTCTCGTGAACACCTTGAGGAATAAGAAAAATTTACCCCCAACATGCAAAAGAGCATTGAAAGGTGCCAATGATCAACTACGTCCTGCCACCAAAGGAAAGAAACTTCGAGCTCCAACAAGAAATTCTTTTTTTTATTATTATATTGAGAATAAGTAGAACAAGTTACCGCAGAACCAACTTTATCAACAGTTCGAACTAATAATAAAAATCCCACTAAGGTATATCTTAGCACTCCCCTTGTAGAAAGTCTATAGGGACATGAAGTATGGATAGCATTAGTCCAGCCCATATCAAGTGCTACATAGTGTTAAATAAGTTTCACATAATAAACTACATAGGTGATAATAAATGGGAGGAGATAGGGATCAAACTTATGACATTATATCATGGCCTGCTCTGATACCATGTAAAATCATAACTTTCACCCACAGACATAGCAGAATAAGACTTTGGGAGATTTTCAGCCACTATTACTTGATTAAATCGCTGATAGCATTTTAGAGCGAAGCGTCTTAGCTTTGAACATAAGCGAACCATAATTGCTCTGGTCAAGACCTCTACCACGATAACCACCACCGTCCACTGCCACAGGAACTACCCCCATCTCCTCCTTTTTTACCCCTCCCTGCAGCACCATTCCCTTTGTTCTAGCCACTAATCTTAGAAGGGTCACCACCATAAGCAACAAAAACCATAGGCGAAGAGGTTTCAGAAGTTTGAATCCAATTTGACCTTTGTTCATGATAGATCAACTTATTAGGGATATTTTCAAAAGTAAGAGGAATATAGGCAGTGATGACGGTTGTAACAAAGCTGTCAAATTTGGAGGGAAGACCCCGAAGAGCTGACAAGGCCAATTGTTGTGATGGCATCGCTTTTTAATAGCAGCTAAGGAATCTATAATGACTTTGATTTTTGAAGGTACTCCTCCATCCATTGATCTGCCTTAAGTTTCACTAAATTAAGATGGAGATGGAGATCCATCTCAGCAGCAGAACAACGCTCCATAGAACACAATTGCAATGCTTCTCAAATTGATCTAGACATTTAAAGTGCTGAAAATCCTGATAAACCTCAAGACAAAGACTTGTTGTGATCCAAGACAGTACTATCTCATCTATCCGACACCATTGATGATACAAATTATTGTACATGTGCACACCAATTGAATCAAGAATGGTCTCAGGATGTGGTAGAATTTGGCATCAACAAATGCAAGCAGATCTTGAATAATAATAATCGTCCGCAGTTGATCCGTCCACATAGAAGAGTTACTCTCGATATCTTGTTTAATAGTGCAAAGCTATGTAATATTTTCTAGAGAAATAGAGGGCAGTACCGACATCGAAGCTGGTACATAAGTTGAGGCTATAGGGATTTCTCCAGAAAAGCTTGAAGGCAACATCGACAATGAATGAGTATTAGTAAAAATTGATGGTGAAATTCCTGTCGGCATACTAATATGTTCCCTCATCATAGGAAATCCAATTGAGAAACTTACAATACAGCTACTAATTAAGGAGAATTCTGACGGATGTGAAGATGTTGTCATCACGCTTGAAATTCCCGACGAAGAAATCATAGAGGCCAAAGTTGTGGATGCAGAAGTGGATGAAAACGATGAAGAAGAAGATGAAGCCTCCATGATTTTATCAGCCATGTATAAAAACTGACTAGCAGATGACCCTGTGTAGAGAGCGACAAAGGAAAATTTTCTTATGCTAGGGTTTTAGGTCTCACATACGGTCCTCTGAAACCATGTCGAGGAACCAACTCTACCAAAATTCTGAATTGATTATAGAAGACTCAGTAATGCATATCTTGATGAAATTGATTAATGACAGCCCTACACTCAGAGAAGGGAACACCAAGATATCTTACTGGAAGAGAGGCCAAGGAGAACCCCAACTGATGCACAAGTGATAAAGCTTCAATTCTTAGATTACCTACAAATAAGTTATTCTTACCAGTATTATCTTTCAGACCATTAGTAGCATGAAAATGGTCAAGAGAATCCATAACTTTCTAGAGAGACGAGGAATCAGCACTAGAAAAAACCATCAGATCATCAGCAAAAGAAAGATGGGTAATATTCAACCGCTTCCACTTGGGATGAAAATGAAACCGTAAAGAACTCTTCATCAAACCCAATCTGCTCCTTAGATATTCCATTATCAATACAAATAAATAAGAAGAGAGGATTGTTACGAACGGGTCAGTTAATAATAAACACAAACAATAATAAGTGCGCAAAATTAAATGAGATAGAGAATTTTACGTGGAAACCCTTACGGGAGAAAACCACGGGCGGTCGCCGACGACGAAAAATCCACTAATCAAAAAGAGGAATTACAAAAGGAGGTATACTCAAAATATTGAGAATCTCACAATAAGGGATAGAGATAATAATCTCTAAAACAAATCCCTTAAACCCTCAATATATTTTTGTGGGTATATATAAATAGTAATCTCACTTTTTTTTTATTTCCCACTTGCTTTTTCCTCCTTTCCCAAACCTCTTCTTGCCCTGCCCGAACACCCTCTTCTCCAGCCTTCTTGCTCTCCTTGCGCCTCACCTCTCCTCTCCAATTTCTCTCGGATTGTTGGCCATCTTTTCTCTCAAATCCTCTCCCGTATTTATAGCAAACATAATCAGGGGAAAGGAGCCGTGTAAGTTTCCTCCGCCTGATGAGGACAAAGGCGGCGGCGGCTAGTGGTGGCGGCGGCTGGTCAAAAACGGTGGCGGCTAATCAAAGGCGGTGATTTGAGTCACCATTAACAAGGATCAGCTTGTCGAATACCCCTTTTCCCTTCAAAATACGGACAAAGAGAGCCAATAAGGCAAATACGAAATATTAAAGCTGAAATACACATCATCATCTAGTGAATGAATTCTTGTTAAAAAAAAAAAAAAAACACAGACCATGCATAACCTGCTTAATAAAGCTCCAAGTCAAAGAGTCATAGGCTTTCTGGATATCAATCTTCAATATATAATGTGGGCTAACCTGCTTTGTAGAATAGAACCTAACTAGCTCATGAGAGGTATGAATATTATCTATAAGGGTTTTAACAATTGTGTTGCATGACACACCTAAGGTTAGGTGTGTCAAGGGAAATATTAAAATAGATCCTATGTTTATATTCCCTAGGTTCCATAATTTTTGCAGCATTTACTTTATATAGGAAAATATAGATTTACCTCCTTCCTCAAAAAACTCTAATTCTCAATCACACAATGTTTCTCTCTCCATCTTCTTTAATTCAAAACCACACAAAATTTTACAAATATGAAAATATCGCAAACAATTTAGAAAGGATCAATTAGGGAAACGATTCAAAAATTTTGAGATGTAGGAGTAATTAATCCTCATCAAATCAATGGACCAGATTAATCAACAAAAATCAATGGTTTTTATAGTCATTGGAAGAAATTTTCGAACGCCACGAATAGAGACTTGCCCTTGTACTTCTCCGATTCTCGTATCACCACCCTTTGTCGTCGTGTCGTTAAGTTTATCTCTTCTCCTCTCTCAACTAACTTTCTGTAAGATTCACAGGTACAACCTAAAGAGGGAGGAGGGGGAAGTGAATAGGTTGTTTAAAATTTTTCAGTGTAATGCATCGGAATGATGAATTTCAATACACTGATATTTTTTACAGGCTACTGAGATGGTGTGCAGCAGAGACATAAACTTTGAGAGTCTTTGTTTGCTTTTGCGATTGATTCCTAACAGTTCTAATAACTCAAAACAACAAAGAGCAAATAGAGAACACAGGATTTATACTGGTTCAGACATTCGTTATCAACTGCTAATCGAGAGCTATAGTCCAGTCTTCCCTTGATGATCAATTTAGTTAATCCAAGAGGTGAGGTCACTATCTTCTTATTTTTGACTTACAAGACAACCCCTTTACAAGCTACCTAATTCCAAAGCTACATTGGAATCATGTAGGGCTGCCTTCTCTGGTGTTTTGGGTAGAAGAGTCTTTGAAGATGAACCTTCCTCGATGGCTGCAATCGGTTGTGCCACTTGCTGTTCTGTACCTTCATCATTCGTCTGCAGGTCTACAATACTTGCTGTGCTTGACTGCATTGTTGCACTCGTTTGCAGTACTGCAATTGCAGTGGTCTGCACTGCTTATCCAGTCTGTACGTCTACAGGTTCAATTGCTTCTTCAGTCTGCATTGCTTCTCTATCGTTCCCATGGATGATTATGATTTGGTGCTTGGCATGGAATTCATGGACCAAGTCAAGGCTATCCCCATCCCCTATGCCAACTCTCTATGCATCCTCGAGGAGGGTAAGACATGTGTGGTGCTTTGCACTCGAGGCAAAAGAGGCACCAAGATGTTATCTGCCATGCAGCTTGAGAAGGGACTCAAGCGGAATGAAGTCGCATATCTTGCCATCTTTGTGGAGGAAGTTTTAGATGGGGGTGCCAAGCCCATGGACTTGCCGACTGAGGTGAAGGAAGTTCTAGAGGACTTCTCTGATGTTATGCCTACCGAGTTACCTAAGAAGCTTTCACCTAGACGGGAGGTGGACCATCATATTGAGCTTGAGCCGGGAACTAAGCCCCCTACCCAAGCACCTTATCGCATGGCCCCGTCAGAGATTGAGGAGCTTCGCAGACAACTGAAGGAGCTTCTGGATGTCGGATATATCCAATCTTCAAAAACTCCCTATGGCGCCCCAGTGCTCTTCTAAAAGAAGAAGGATGATTCTCTCCGTCTATGCATCGACTATTGAGCACTTAATAAGGTGATGGTGAAAAACAAGTATCCCATCCCTTTGATCGCCGATCTCTTTGATCAGCTTGGAGGTGCACGGTGGTTTTCAAAACTTGATCTTCGTTCAGGGTACTATCAAATGCAGATTGCTGAGGGCGATGAGCCGAAGACCGCTTGTGTGACCACTTATGGAGCTTACGAGTTCCTTGTTATGCCATTCATCAATTGAAACGCCGCCATCAATAGAGCTAAAACCGTTACCAGCTCTATTGAAATATGCTTATCTGGGTGATGATAACAAGTTATCGATTATTATTTCAAGTCAACTAACAGATGAGAAAAAGCTCTGGTGGGTGTTCTAAAAGGACACAAAATGGCTATTGGATAGACCCTTACCGACATTAAAGGAATTAGTTCCACTACGTGCATGCATAGAATATTATTAGAGGACAACTTCAAACCATCCATAGAACCTCAAAGAAGATTGAATCCTCCAATGATGGAGGTGGTCAAAAATGAAATTTTGAAATTGCTCAATGCTGGAGTAAATTATCCAATTGCGAACAGCCGATGGGTAAGCCCGATACACGCTGTGCCTAACAAGTCAGGATTAACAATTGTTGAGAAGGACAACGGGGAAACTATTACAACAAGAGTGCAAAGTTGCTTGAGAGTCTGTATTAATTACAGGAAGTTGAATGCCACCATGAGAAAGGAACATTTTCCGTTATCTTTCATGGATCAAATGTGAGAAAGGTTAGCAGACCGTTCTCATTATTGTTTCCTAAATGGATATTTAGGGTGTAACCAAATTATGATAGCCCCAGAAGACCAAGGGAAAACAACATTTACTTGTCCTTTCGGAACCTATACTTACAGGCATATGCCCTTTGCCTTATGCAATGCACCTACAACGTTCCAGAGATATGTAATGTTTATATTTTTTGATTATATATCAGAAATAATAGAGGTCTTCATGGACGATTTTTCGGTCTATGGGAATTCGTTTGATCATTGCCTGTAAAATATAGAAAAAGTTCTTAAATGATGTGTAGAAACGAACCTCGCTCTAAACTAAGAAAAATGTCATTTTATGTTGGAAAGACGTTTAGTGTTGGTACACGTTGTCTCCGCGAAGGGATTAGAAGTAGACAAGGCCAAAAGTCGAAGTTATCAAATCTCCACCTTATCCCTTAAGCGTTCGAAAAATACGTGCGTTCGTTGGACACGCAGTTTTCTACACGATTTATAAAAGATTTTTCCAAGATTGCAGACCCCCTGAATAACCTGTTGAAGAAAGATACTAAATTTATATTCACTGAGGAATATAAAGAAGCTTTTGATATTCTCAAAGATAAATTGATTTCAACCCTTGATGAAGCTCAAGTTAATTACACGACTACTGAAAAAGGGCTTTATTCAATTATTTTTATCCTTGAAAAGTTCCGTTCAAATTTATTAGGGGTTAAAGTGATTGTGTTCTTTGACCATGCTATATTAAAGTATCTTCTGAAGAAGAAGGAACGAAAACTGAAAATATTCAGATGCATTCTTCTCCTTCAGGAGTTTGACATTGAATCAGAGAAGTGAAAGGTGCGAAAAATCACGTCGTCGATCACTTATCAAGAATAGTGAATCAGGATGAGTCAATAAGAATAACAGAATCATTTCTTGACGAGCATTTATATAGTCTTCATGGTTATGTACCTCGTTACTCTGACCTTGCAAATTTTTTGGTGATCGAAAAATCGCCGAGTAATCTTCCAAGGCATCAAAAAGAGTAGATTAAAAGCGATGCAACATATTACTCATAGGAGGATCCAATTCTGCTTAAATTCGGTGTTGATGGTGCTATAAGAAGATGCATTCCTGATCACGAGATCAAGTCAGTGTTGAAGCACTGTCTAAAATTGGAAGTTAGAAGCTAAGGAACGTAGTTTGTTAAGCCAAAATTCATTACAGTCATTCTATATTAATCATTACATCTAAAATTCAAAAACTTCCATGATTGATCTAGGTGACTCAAAAGGAATTCAACCTTCATCCCTATATTTCTCCAAACTTAAGAAAACTCCTCTATATCTTAGCTCTTTCTTATTTTCTTGCGATCTAGTTAGTTTAGTTTTAAGTTATCCTATTTAACAGTTTAAACATCCCCCCAAAATTCTATTTTTAATCTTACCTCTTCCTTAGGATAAAAATTATTTTATGTTGTGTTTAGGTTGATATTCGTTGCTCCCTGTGGGATAGACCCCTGCTTTCATAGCTACATTATTATTAATAACGAGGTAAAAACAAATTTGCAGGTTTTACGACAAACATGGAAGATGCCATAATTGCACTCTTGGCTGACTTCGCACCAAATTTTTGGCAATGTCCCCGTACAAAATGGTGTATGGAAAAGCATATCACCTGCCAGTGAAAATCGAACATAAGGCATGATAGGCAATTAAAGAGCTTAATTTGAAATATAAAGACTGTGTGAATATGAGGAAGCTCCAAATCTCAGAACTAGACGTGATTCCTCACGATGCATATGAAAATACTGCTTTTTACAAAGAAAAATTTAGGAGACTTCATGACGAGAAAATTTTGAGGAAAAACTTTTAGGGAGGAGATAAATTTTTACTTTACCATTCTCGCTTAAAGTTATTTTCTGGGAAATTAAGATCAAGATGGGATGGACCGCTCATTGTCAGAAAGGTCTATATTTATGGAGCGGTTAAAATTCAAAGTGAAGCCACCTCGAAAATTTTTAAGGTTAACGGTCACAGAGTGAAACGATACTATGAACTTCAATATTCGACGTGGTTTGATGAAATTTCCTTGGAAAAGCAGAACTGCGTTTCAATGAAATGATTTAACGTTACGGCTGTCAAGCAACTGACGTTAACCAAAAGTGCTTCTTGGGAGGCAACCCAAGTTTAGGTTTCCTTTGAAGTTCATATTTATTACAATTTTTTTCTATCGATTGTTGAAATCTTACACTGATACATGCCCTTAAACTCTGCTAATCGATGATGCGAGTAATTTTAAAATTGACTTTAGAAAGAGAAAAGGATGCCTGTAAGTCATTTAGGTCAGTTTTTGAAGAAAATACGGAGAAAAAAAAATCGTCCAGGCCAAAATTAAGGCGTCGCGGGCGCGATTATAAGGTGTCGCGGCCACGATGAGGCTGGGGTCCGATTAAATACAGGATGAAGCTCAGTTTTTCATTCCCTCGTTCAACACAGCCGTGACTACTTCCATTTCCTCAAATCTCATTTTCTCAAATCCTCAATCAATCCGTGCAACCAAGTACTCCACTCGTTCGTTTCGACGAGGGGAAAATGCCTCGTTCCAAGCATCCGTCATTTGGATCCGACGAGGGCACTTCAGCCGCATCTAAGCAAATCTTAGTTCCATTTCCTCACGAAGAAATTATTATTCCGGATGAGTATGTGGACCGACATCATGTGATTTCTCGCAAGGCTTTCCGACAGACCAGATTTTTACATTCTGATGATTTTGTCACACTCGGCCTATGGACTGAGATGCAGCATGTTGTTGTACAGCTTGGTTAGGATCATACATTTCTGACGGGATGGCCTACATATACGTCACTTGTTCGAGGGATCTTGAACACCTGGACGAGTACTGTTGGCCAGGCTCCAACAGATGATCCTATTGAGGAGTATGTCTCGTTCCAGCTGGGAAATGTGATAAGACGGCTGAACCTAAAGAAGGTTTATAGGATCTATCATATACGTCCGGGAGGCTACCAAGAGTGTGAGAAGGCTATGTGTTTCGTACTTACATGCATTCTGGCATGAACTTGTTTTGACTGGGGGATACAACCCCCACAGCAGTAAAAGTTCCGCCCTCGAGAATCCCGTTCTGCGTACTCTTCACTAGTTCCTTGCCTATACTTTGCTCGCTACCAAGAGTAGCCAAGGGGCTGTTCCCCAGAGGAGCTAGGAATTTTCTTTGTATTGCTGCACAACTTAGTGTCTCCACAGCAGTATCCGTACCTTAGTATCGGATACTTGCTGGTTGAGAAGATCGAAACAGTAGCTACAGACAGTGCTCGAGCTCCAATACTTATTGGTGGGTTGCTTAGCCCACTAGCTGCACACTGGTGCGTGCCGTCGTAAGCACGTCAAATTTATATTTAAGAGCACCCACTTCACTCTATAAATATACAGTTAAATGTAGTAGTGGAAGTAGGAATCGATCCCACAGAGAAAGTTGAAACTGATAAACTAAACTACCTTAAGGCTTTCACAATTCTAGAAGGGGGGGGGGGGGTTGTTTAAAAGGTTGAATAACTAACCTAATAATTCAGAATGTAAAAAATAAACTAGATAGATAACAGGATAGGTTGCTTGGATAGGGAGGAATGTAGGGATTATGGTTGATTTATTTAGGAGTTAGATCAATCATTGATATTCATTAACATTTAATGTGATGATTAAAATGGTATGTTTGTA
>JAOVYX010022334.1:0-14753 GCA_035668315.1 Drosera spatulata | reverse complement strand
CACGCCAAGAATCCGATAGGATCAAGATAGCGTTTGAATTGTTTGAACGTTTTTTTTTTTTTTTCTCTGTTTGGTTCATTTGGTTGGAATAAAATGAGTAATTTTGGAATAAAATATTGTAAAATTAAAGAAAATATATAATTATAAAGGAAAAACTACTATCTGGATGGAATCGCAATCCGCCATTCCGACCATAATAGATAACCAAAGACAGAATTTTTTTCATTCTGGATGGAATGGAAGATTCCATTCCACCTTCTATTTCATCGATCCCAACGGTGCTTAAGTGGTTGGAGTACAAAGAGAAAGGATTGGGGTTCACTTTCACTGGCCAAGAATCCAAGATGATAGGCGACAAGAATATAGACTTATTACAGTATTTCTTAGAAAAATGCAATAAGCTTAGTATACTGCTTCGTATATTGCTCAGTGTGTTGCTTTCAGAAGTGCGTTCACATGAAATTGTGAATTGTCATCGACTGTGCGAAAAGAAAAGCAACGGAGTAGAAGATAAGATACTGTTAGGAATCAAAATAAACGAATCACTCACGGAACTACACCACGTGGGAATTTCAATCCATAAAAGAAACAAATTGTGCTTGTGAAAAAGAGAAGCATTTGAAGATCGACGACTACTTTTGACCCTAAATGGGCATCAAAATAAGCAAACCAACGACAGTACTATTTTGCGTAACTAAATTTCAATCAACGAACAAATCAATGCACGCATTTCCACTCCAGATCGAGACAAATTGACCAACGAGATAATAGAAAATATGTTACCAATACGGTCAAATTGACGATGTGGGAGCTTCAAACCCTAAATCGCCGTGGAAACCGCCGAGTACGGCCAGCCACCGTGGCAGCCTGAGTCCACTTACTTTTTCCTTCCCCGCCGTCTCGACACCGCCGCATGACGACTTCCCTCGATTGGGCCGTCCGGTGCTTTCGGAGACGCCGCAGAGACAGAAATGCCGTGGGGTGTCACCGGTCTCCGGCCTCCGGCGACCGGCGACCTGCGACCGGAAAAGACGGTGAGGACGGTGAGGACGCCATGGATATTAGTGGCCCGGTTCGAGGGTTTAATCTTGGTTGGTGTTAACCTTTCCGTTGCCTCGTGTTCATGACTCATGAGTGTCTCAAAGTAGTTCAGAGAACCGACATTAGAAATTTTTTTAAGCTTTGCATACAGTATCTAAATTAACATATTGTGCCAGATTATTATAGTATCGACCAAAAAAATTTTTATAATATCAAATTATTTTCTTCGTTTCAATTTAGTTGTAATTGTTTGATTTGTAACGAATATTTATGTTTGTGTTGAATTTTTACGAAATTTGATGAAAAATGGATATGTTTATACTCCTCCGTTCTATATTAATTATAGCATGTATATATTTTCCATTATTCTATACGCATGAATATAAGTTTCGTTTTTATATCAAATCACATCTGATCGTCCCACAACATGTATTAGGTTGACGTACGTAATTTATATAACCATTAATGCTTTACGATAAATTTACAAAAAACTACGTTTGATCGTCGTTATACGTGTGTCAAACGTTGCATCGACACGTGGACTATGTTAAATTATTGCAATTAATATGGGATGGAGGGAGTAGTAATATTGGGATTCAGTGCAGTAATTGTGAGAGAAGATAGTTGGATGTATAGTAACAGAATATGATTGATTTGATATTTTTTAGATTAAATATTTGTCAAAATTAGAAGGGTTATACTCCCTCCGTCCCAAATAGTTTGCAACAGTTTGAAAAACACATCTATCGAGATGAATTTTGACTCGTTTCTTAAGATAATCGAACAATATTTTTTTGAAAAATTATCGTGAAATACTAATGATAATTTAAGTTATGTACTTCAATCTGACGTTAGTGACATAAATTTCTTACGTTATTGAGATGACAAAAGAAACACTTCAGAATGCGTATTGATTAGTGCAATGATTGAGAGTGTTGTATATAATATGGGACGAAGGGAGTATATAAATTGGGATAGTCCAATCAGAAAAATATTACATGTATATTGAAACAGAGGGAGTAGAATATTATAGATATATAGAACATTTTGATTGCTCAACCTAGCATTAGTTGTACAAGTCCTTACACGACTATATTACTCCCTCCGTCACAAAATTATAGCTAACACTTTGACTTGGCATATGTGTTGATAAAAAATTCGATACGTATGCAACGACGATCAAACGTAGTTTTTTAAATTTATTATGAAACATCAATGATTGTATAAGTTACATATATACTTCAACCTAATACATGTTGTGGGACGATCAGACATGATTTGATATGAAAACGAGACTTGTATTCATATATATAGAATAATAAAAAATACGTATATATTATAATTTTTATGAGACAGATGAAGTAAAAAAAAAACATATGCAGACACCAATTTCATATTATCGAACTACCGGTTTCGCACCAGACTAGCTGACCCACCTTCAGTCCCTGTGCTATGGCTCACACACGGAAAGGTTTTTTTTCCTTTCCTGATCTCGGACACAACACTGTGAAAATTTTAAAAGCAATTTGGATAATTTATATACTCAAATAATCACATTATGGGAAAAAAACATGATGGCAAGAATGAACCTAGAATTACACTGTAACAGGATCACCATGGAAGCAAATCCAACTTTGACATATCAGCAGGTGAGTCCCAGTCCTAGGTTGCCTTTCTAATTTGGGCCTGATTGATCATCCCTCTCGGATCACCAAATGCTCCTAGAGGTTTACATTCTTTGATCTCAGCTGATTTCAAGGGGCTGAGCATGACCAAGTCTCACACCATCATGTTTAAAGAGCTTTGGAAAAATGAAATTATGTTGCATCATTGCTTGTTTTTTTTGTCACCCAACCAAAGACTTTTAAGTTCGTTTGCTTGTGAGCTCGATCCTGAGTGCTACAAAGCGAAAGATAGCTGCTTGTAACAATGGGAAGGGGAATGGATTATTTGGCCTTGAAAGCTGATCAAGTGGCTGCTGATCTGATCAATGCTGATCTCGACGACCTTAAAGTCGCTGCAAACCAGTTCATACATGACGCTGCTAAGCTGGGACGACACCTGGGCTTTGGCACTCACTTCCTCAAATGGCTTGCTTCTTTCGCAGCCATGTGAGCATACTGCAAGCTGCATTTTCCCTTTATTTGATTGATTGTTTCAAGCAGTCAGCAATTTTCATTCATATAGTTTGATGAGTGATGAGTTAGGCATGCGATTGTAGCAAACAACAATAAAAAATTGTTTTTTGTTGGCAGCTATTTGTTGATATTGGATGGGACAAATTGGAGAACAAACATGCTGACTTCACTTTTGGTACCCTATATCTTTTTTAGCCTTCCTTCAGGACTCTTCCATCTCATAAGGTGATCTACGCATAACAGATTTAACTGCTTGTTATCACAAGTCTCCCTCTTCTTCTTGTTCATGCTAATCAGCAAGCTCTACTATTTGAAACAGGGGAGAGGCTGGGAGATGGATTGCATTGGTCGCAGTCGTGCTGAGGCTATTCTTCCACCGCCATTTTCCAGGTATGGAAAGCCTATGACGGACCTTGACTATCATAACCTCAGGCCACTATATACGGGATGATGAAAAATGAATCCAGTATAAATCACGATTCATTGTGAGGGGCATTCTATGCCTTGCTTGAAGAAAGAAAAATGATCAGACTGATCTCAACTGAGCGATAAAGGCTGGTGATCATCACGAAGAACCTTAGTTGTCTCACTCTCACCTTTGTTAAAGTAACTTGCTATAGTGTAATATGCTTGTACTGGATGATCATCTCCTAATAAATTCGTCATAACCAAAAACAATTAGGCAATTATATGAACTCAAGAGCATGCGAAGACCTTAGCATCTATCATTCTATACTGTGATAACATGGATGTGACAAAAAATGTGCAGAGTGGATGCAGATACCCGGATCTATGATACTTCTGCTGGTTGTGTCTCCCGACTTCTGTGCCATAGACGTGAGAGACAGTTGGGTTGGCATTGTTATTCTCCTCGCTATTGGCTGCTACTTGCTGCAAGAGCACATTAGGGCCACTGGTGGATTTAGGAACTCATTCACTCAGAGCCATGGAATATCAAACACACTCGGTCTAGTCCTCCTCCTAGCATATCCTGTTTGGGCATTGCTCCTTCACGTCATATAGGATCTAGTTAATTTGATCTCTTAGTAGACTTTTAAGCCCTGGATACAACTTATGGTGACAACAGTTTTTCCTTCAGGGGAAAGGCCAGAATAATGCCGCAACCACGAAAATGTGTTGGATGCCAAGTAGCAATTTGCCTTCATTCATATTTGGATGAAAGTTTAGCCATGAACTCTCAACTGTCATAGTTCAAGGGGCATCTGTATGGATGATGGATGTCTAAATGCCAATGTCTCAATATCAATATAAGTGGGATCTCGTAAGTAGTAACTTTATGGTTTTTCTCTTTTGGTGATGTATATTTTCGTTTGATCTCTCCTGTTTCAACCTTCATCCTTTCTTCTGATTTCCTCATTTCAATTCAATGGGAAAATTGCGATACATGGATTAAAAGAATATATACATTAGAAGGTGGAAAAAGATGTTAAAATGTATCGTAATGTCAATACCATTAATTTGGATTTTATATAAAACAGATTCCTCAACCTGATATCAAAATAAGTCGTGACATTATGTTATTCACATTTCATGTCTCAATGAATATTATTATAAGGGAAGTGTTAAAAATCATAATGAGCTTGTATGAAGCTCGAATTTTTTATGAAGTTGACTCCAACGTACCGTTCGTATCAATTTGTCTATTGAGACTATCCAGTCAATCTATGTCTGTTTGTCACGACCGTTATTTTATGTCTGAGCCTAGATCAGGCAAAATTAGACCCAGAACCATGGGTGACTGTGGGTACCCACAAAAATGACGGGTATCGGGTTGAGAATTTTAGACCTAATAGAAATTTTAGACCTAATAGACACTCCAACTCGCGGTTATCCGCACCCGATCCGCAATCCGTTTTTGTTTTTAGATTAGTTATAAAATACACTAAAATATGACAGTATATATTCATCAATTTATCGTATAAATTTTTCAATTTACAGTATAAAAAATAAAACTTACGGTAAAAAATCAGTCTCATATTCTCCTATATATATTATAGGTTTCGATTGTATTATTTAGTAAGATTTATTTCTATTTATATCTTATCAAATTAATTCAATTTTTAATTAATAACCTAATTAAAGATGACATTATTTTCTTTTTCAAAAAAAGAAGAAGAAGAAAAAGATGACGTTATTTTCAATTTTCGACCTACTTTCCCATTATCCAACCTAATCTCTTGCTCAGTTGTATGCCTACAAGCGTTTCTTCATGTTTCTTGTCTTCTTGAATTCAACTCTTCGTCCTCGCTCATCGTATTTCTTGCTTATCCAACTTGAGATCGATGATTAAAAAAAAAAAAAGAAGCACTTTTTTCTCTACTTAGGTGATCAAGACATCGAATCAAGCGAACATTGAGCATTAATAATAATAAAAAAAAAGATATGTTATCGTGATGCTTAGTAACTCATGGCACTAAATGATGTGTTTGTAAGGATTGTTTGCGTTAAATGTTACTTGTTACTCAAAAGATCTCCTCGTTTGAAGTTGGTAGTCTCTATTGTTGATGTTTCAAAATCGCTCTCTTGGTGCTCTTGCTAGCATAGCAATGCTTCAAATAGCGATCACTATCTGATAGACTTAATCGATTATTAAAGTAGTATGTTATGTATTTTTTCTGTTCCATATTATTAGAATGTTAACCCGTGCACTACATGAGACGAGTAATTATAATAAAAATAAATAATAGTCACAGTGAAAAAAACATTACGTATCAATATTTTTGTATATTAAAGTTTATATATAATACAGACTTTTTATTAAATAAAAATCATATGATATATTCGTTAATAGATATTTTTTATTAAATTTAGATCGTTTGATGATTTATCGTATGATAGTTTGTGTAACAATTTATGTAATTAGATACTATAAATTAGATATTAGATAGTTTAAAGCATATAGTAGATTAGGTTTTTTTTATAGAAAGATTAGATTATGTTTTGTTTTTAAATTAAATGGTTTATTGTTTGCCATGTAGATGGTTCGACGTCAGACAAAATTGTGTAATTAGATATACATTAGAATTCAAACCTTTGTGCTGCACGGGATATAAAAATCATTATAAAATAGATAAATGAAACTAATTCAAATGCATTTCAAATTAAAATACTATGAATTTATTTATCATTTTAGAAAAACTAAAATGACCCAGTTGAAATCATATACTACTAACATTTTTCAAATAAAATTTGATATACTTGATTGCTTTCTTTAAGAAATTTAACATTTTTCATAAATTGATCTAACATATTCTATTAATAAAAGTTTATTTAAGACTTTAGTGATATATTATTATTTATAAGATGGCTTATAGGTTAATATAAAATATCTATAATTTTGTGAATTTGAATGACAATAAGAAAAAATAATTAAATATAAAGTTAAATTTGTGAGATAAAATGAAGTTCCTTGCTATATTCCACAAAAATAACAAAATAATTGTTTCATAAAATATTTAGTAGAATATGATTACTAACTTGTTTTATAAACTATTTTGTTTATAATATTGTAAGATACTCTTTTGAGTTTACTTAAAGTTGACGTCCAAATTACTTGGTAGTTGCTAATCTTGAGTATAAGTATTGATATTATGACATAAAACTTAATTATGAACTATAACTATGTCACGTGAATAAGTATCTTTTTTCATATTTTTGGTATAATATTTACCATTATATTTTCATTTTAACTATTATAAAATAATTATTTAATCATGAATTTTGATAATTTTGTGTAATCATGCGAGTGTGTATATATACACGTATGTAATAGATAGATATATAGATAATAAATAAGATTAAATTATACTATATATATGTACCTTTTCAAAAAAAGATTACATTAGATATATATTCTATTAGATTATACTACCCTTTTTTTTAGAAAAAAAAAAATTAAATATTAAGCTAAACTTATGAGATGAAACGGAGTTCCTTACTATATTCCACAAAAATAGGAAAATAATTGTTTCATAAAATATATAATAGAATATGATTATTAACTTGTTTATAAACTACTTTGTTTATAATATTGTTAGATATTGTTTTGAGTTTCTCTAAAATTGACATCCAAATTGCTTGATACTTGCCAATCTTGAGCATAAGTATTAATACTATTATATAAAATTTAATTATTAACTATAACTATATCGCGTGAACAAGTAATTTTTTCATATTTTTGGTATAATATATACCATTATATTTTTCTTTTAACCATTATAAAATATTCATTTAATCATAAATTTTGATAGCTTTGTGTAAACATGCGAGTATATATACACGTATATAATGGACAGATAAATCGATAATAGATAAGATTAGATAATAATTATATATACATTTTCAAAAAAAGATTATATTTGATATATATTCTGCTAGATTATTTTATCCTTTTTTTTATTTTCATTTTTTTTGATTTTGATACATTTATATATTTTACATGGTTCGACGTTAAATAAAATTGTGTAATGAGATATATATAAGATTAGATAGATTAGAATAGATGTGATACGATTTCTGTTCAAAGGTTGATTAGATTTTTTTAATCTTCTAAAAATTTTAATTTGTTTTTTTTATTAGATGGTTTGAGGAATTATATGCGTGAGAATTTGCTCAGGGTGGATATTATTTTCTGTTTAAAGGTTAATTTGATTTTTAAATCTCATAAAAATTTTAGTTCTTTTTAAATTACATGGTTTGAGGAATTATATGCTTGAGAATTTGATTAGATTAGATTTCTTTGTTTTTTTTGCTTAAAGGTTGATTAGATTTTATTGATCTCTTAAAAATTTTAGTTTGTTTTTTTAATTATATGGTTTGTCATTTGTCAAACTGATGGTTCGACATAAATCTAGTTCGACACGAAAAACTAGTTGTGTAATTAGATATATACTGTAACCATTATGAGACGAGATAGTGGATGATATACTATAACCGATGGTGATTATTTTGACATTTTTTATGTGAAAAGGTTTTTAAAAATGATATATTATATATATTTTGGGATAACCAATTAGTCAAGTATTACTTATATTATGGAAGAGGAGGAGTAGAAACAAAGCAAACTAAATTTATTTATGGGAAAATGATTCCTGTTGCACGCAACAGGGAGGAAACTACTGGGGTCGTTCAAGTAGCAGGAATAATTTTTCTTTTATTTAATTAGTTACTGAAATTAAAGATTATGGGCAATTATTTTAAAATACCCAACGGAATTTCAATTTATGTTTTAGTACCAAAAAAGTTTTATGACACATTTAGATACCCAATTAAACTTTGTTTACATTTAGGCACCTAAACACATAAAATATCCACTCTATCCTCATTTTAACCTAACCACACCCCTCATAATCTAACCCAGCATACATTTTTAATCCAAGTGAGACCAACCCTATCCAAACCTACTCATCTCTTCCTTACACAAAATCGAACCATTAGCCCAACCAATTCTAATCCATCGAATCTTCTTCACTAATTCAGTGTCTCCTCAACGGTTGTACAACAGTAGCAGAAGCCATGACGGAGTGGTGCGAGGTTGAATTTGGATTTTGGGTTGTCGTCCGGATTGTTCTCGAAGTCGAGGCGCTCGAATCGAAATGCATTGCGCTCTCTTTGCTGACCAAGAAGTCGAGATAGTGATATTGATTTGGAATTATAATTTGGATTTGGGTTTGGGTTTGGGGTGTGATGATTTTGTTAGGTTTTGTGCAGGGAGGATTCCGACGAGGCGAGAAGTTAGAAACGCTCAAAAACACATGAAATGGCAAAAAACACCACAAAACAACCTCAAATAATTTGAAAACACAAAAAACAACGAACAGCCTTCAAATGACCTTAAAACACTCTAAAACATTTAAAAGGGCTAAAAACACCATAAGAAAAACTTCATTCACTTCAAAAAGCACAAGAACGAATGAAAAGTGATAAAAACATCATAAAACAGCCTCAAGTAACTGAAAAACTCCAAAAACAACGAAAAGAGCCTTGAAATGACCTCAAAACACTCAAAAGCACATGAAAGGGCTAAAAACATCATAAAATAATCTCAAATAACTTGAAAACACAAGAAACAATGAAAACAACCTTCAAAATGACCTTAAAACACTCAAAAACACATGAAAATGCTAAAAACACAAAAAAAAAACCTCAAATAACTTGAAAATTGTGAAAAGAGCATTGAAATAAGCTTAAAACACGCAAAAACACTTGCGAAAGTTAAAAACACCATAAAAACAACACAAATAGATTGAAAACACAAGAAACTATGAAAAGACTCTTGAAATGAGCTTAAAACACTAAAAAACACATCAAAAGGCTAAAAACACAGTAAAAACAACTCAAATCTCTTCAAAATGCACAAAAACGAATAAAAAATGGTAAAAACACTATAAAACAGTCTCAAATAACTTTAAAATCCAAGAATCTATCAAAAGAGCATTGAAATGACCTTAAACCGCTCAAAACCATATAAAAAGGCTAAAAGCACCACAAAACAACCTCAAATAACTTGAAAAAGCAAGAAACTATGAAAAGAGCCTGGAAATGAGTGTACAACACTCAAAACCACATGAAATGGATAAAAACACAACAAAACAATCTCAAATAAGTTGAAAATGCAAGAAACTATGAAAAAAGCTTTGAAATGACTTTAAAACACTCAAAAACACATGTAAAGGATTAAAACACCATAAAAACAACTCCTTTCATGTGGTTTTGAGTGTTTTAAGGTCATTTCAAGTTTGTTTTGATAGATGCTTGCGTTTTTAATTTAGTTGATATTCTTTTAGGATGCTTTTACTACTTTTCATACGTTTTTGTATATGTTGAAGTATAAATAATATTATGTAAACTGATTTTTTTGTAATGTGAACTGTGTGTATGCTATGTAAAATGTGATTTTTATACATTATGATATATAAGGTAATGATGTGGATATATAAAGTGTTATTTCTTATTATATGAACTGTGGGTATGTTATACCAAATGTGATTTTCCTACATTATTATATTTAAACTGATGAGGTGGATGCATAAAATGTAAGCTTCGTAGTATAAAGCGATATAAAATCAATATGAACTACAAAGCAAACTAATAGTCTTACGATCCATAAAGTTTTACAAATAGGTGAATATTGTGTTGTTTATGTATGAACTGCATGTCGCTTATATAATAATTGAATATTTGACATGTAAACTGTTTATTATTAACTATGAACTATTTAAAATATGATCATATGTGAACTACAACTTATTTGTTTATGAACTATTTATTGTTTATATGTGAAATGCAAAATACTAAACATGAACTCCAATAGAAAAAGTATAAATTGCTCTGTGAACTACATATTACTCAAATGTGAAAAGAACATTATTGAATACGAATTTCATATTGTATTTAGATATAAACTACATAATACTAAGATGAGAGCTACATGATGGTAGGATGTGAACAACATAATGGTCAGATCTAAAATACATATATTTTAGAAACGAGAACTACAAATTATTCAGATGTGAATTGCTTTTAATTAACTTGTGAGCTGTATGTACAAAGTAAGGAACTACACATTCAGATGTGAACTACATATAATGTACTACGAAGAAAGGAACCATATCAAAGCTAGAGTTGCCAATATCACTACAAGAAAAATATTTATGTGCGATGGATGAGGGTGATGATTTTGCAAAACTGTTACATGATGATGTCTTTTTGTGATAGATATACAAAACCGTCATAAAATCGATATTTTCCTATGATGAAATAAAAAACCATCATCAAAAATCATTGTGATGGATAATATCATCATATACGTTAATTTTTTGGAGGGTTATGAATTTTTTTGACGCTAAAACAAAAAAATATTTTGTGACTACTTTCTCCATCACAAAAGACAAGTATTGGTAATGGTTTTCAATTTTAATAACATAATTCTAAATCTTTTGTGATGATTTAATATAAAGCCATCACAAAAACTCTTTATAGATATATTTTTTTATATTAATATATAAAAATTATTACAAAATATTCTATATGATATAAGAATCGTTAAAAATTAATTTATTATTTGAAGGTCATGATACAATCAAATCATAATAAATGACTTGATAGTAAAATAAAGACAAAAATCCAACATGTCTCAATGATTACCAATGAAATTTATAATGGAGAACTCATGAGTTCGAATCTCACCATGTACAAATATATAAAATTATTAATTTGATATCCTCTGAGGTCGCCGGTGCTAGAGAGAGGGGTGATTATATTTATTAACGGCTTTCAACTATCACGTATGAACAGTTTTCTAATAGTATATCCAAGTTCTTTTGTAAATTCTTAGCATGCTTCCTTCATGCAAGGCAGGGATCACCCGATCAGATTATTTCTCCCTAGATTCAATTGCACCAATCCTTTTATACCACCCAACCCTAAAGGAGTCTTTCCCCCGAGACGATTTATATCAAGCAACAGAGTCCTAACCAAACCCACGCCTCGGTGGTCGGCCTTGTGTATACATCTCTACAACCGAGCTGGACCTCATCATCGTTTCACGCTCTTGTTATCCCCATGACTCCTAATGTTTTGTGTGTATTGTTGGTATATTGTTGTTGGGAGATGTGGGGTGCTGATGGTGGTTTTCGACATGCCCATGGACATGAGGTTGTTGGAATGATGATGTTTTTCTATCTCCACGAAGCTTGATAGGGAAGTGAATGAGGTGGTCAAAACTCATTGAGGACGGAAAAAATAAGTCAAATGGGTTAGATAAGGGATATTAATGTCTTTTATTCATTTTTAGATATCCAAATATAAATAAAATTATCATTGAATATCTGAACATGGCTTTAAATATTTTGAATATTAAAATATGAATGAAATTTGTATAAGGTGTTTTAGTATAGTTTTTCGTAAAGATTAAAACGAAAAAAATAATAATAACCGTATGCATTAGAGAGCTCAAATATGGGGAAAAGCATCTCGGAAAATAAAAAAGCAGCGGAGAGCAGTGATCACGCCGATCAACGGCAAAATTTTCTAGGGGCAATCATCAATAGCATGGTGTTCGGAGCTGGTTTCGGCTTGCAACAAGAACAAGTTTGGGCATGTTTTTGGCATCGATTGCGGTCTGTCGATTTTAGATCATTCGACGCACAACCTACCTACGGTAAGTATTTGAATATCACGAGTTTAAGATGATTACTCTGACGGCGTCGTGAATCTAGGGTTTCAGGGTTAGCTGTTGTTTGCGGTGGATTTTTTTGTTGGTGGTGGTGGTGTTGAGGGGTCGATGGTATGGATGTTGAGTGGGGTGAGTGATGTTGTGAAGAAGTTGGGGTGAGTGGGATGAGTGATGTTTGTTGATGTTGAGGGGTTGATGGTATCGATGATGTATTGATGGGTTCCTTGTACATCGGAATCATTCAGATTGTGAGGATTCGGGGTAGTCAGGGTATTGGCCGTCGGGGTTGGTTGGGGTTTTTGCAGTTTGGGAGTTGGCCAGGGTCTTTTAGGGTTTGTTCCCGTTTCAGGCGTTGGTCGTGGTTCGGCCATTCATTTTTTATTTGATTTTTGATTTTAGAAAAGAGTCTTGGTTTTGGTGACTCGGTGTCCTGTTTTATGAGATGAGAGAGTTTTCTTTGGAATTTTGTGTCGTTAGTTGCTGAGTCCTGATATTTTTTCATTTTTCCCGCATCAGGTGTACAAGATGTTGGGTACCGTGGTTGTTTTGTGAGCCGACATACTGAATGCGTTCGATTGCTCTGGGATTTTTCCTTTGTTTACCGAAGAGACTTTTACTATGCGGTGAAGTCGTTGAAGAATAGAGCTCTACCGGATAATTCAGAAAGCTTTTGTGCATGTCTCTGATCTCAAAGGCTTTCCAATTCTGTTCGTTGGAATACAAGGTAATCCAGTGAGAAGAAAGAGGATACTATGTATAATAAGGTTTCACTTGTATAATTAAGATTCCATGTATGATAAGGTTTCACTTGGCTATCAAGGATGAGACTCAGGATCATGAAGATGCGCTTATTCAAGATGATGAGCAACACAATGGCTTAAATAGAGATGCCGATGATGATGGCCTCGGTGGTCCGGTGGTTGGCACTCAAGGTGTTAGTGGAAATGGTAGCAATAGTGGCATTGATGGAAGCGATGGCGTTCGTGGAGGTGTTGTCAGAGAGGGTGGAGGGGGCAGAGGAGGCAGAGGTGCAATGGCATATTATAGCAGGAAAAGAAAAAGTGCTGATCCATCTCTTCATCATTATGGTGAATTGAACTTCTAGAT
Source organism: Drosera spatulata (assembly GCA_035668315.1). Taxonomy (NCBI): domain Eukaryota; kingdom Viridiplantae; phylum Streptophyta; class Magnoliopsida; order Caryophyllales; family Droseraceae; genus Drosera; species Drosera spatulata. The sequence continues at coordinate 1,271 of JAOVYX010022334.1, read as the reverse complement.
TGCTTGCTAAACCCTGGCTTGTTTTCTTCCTACATCTTAAGAGTACTGACTTCCTTTTTTTCCTCAGGGGAACTGGTTGGTGCAACAATGATTCTTAAAAATATTGGTTTTGATCTTGAAAAGGTTAGGCTTATTGAATGGAAATTTGTGAATAACTACACTTGTCCTTGTTCCTTCCAATTCTTGGTCCATAGCATACTCACATGCTTTATGTCATTTTCGTTATTCTTCACTGATATTGCAGTTGATCCTTGCAACTATGGTGGTGGTGTCTTAGACACTGGGCATACTGTTCTTTCGTTCATATTTTCGATGATATTGTCGTTGGTGTTAGCATTCATACAAGTTACTTATAGATTCCTCAAACCTCAACGAAGGTGAAATCTTTATTTAAGTTTTGCTGGGACTGTTAGCATATTTGTTGAACAGGACTTACCATCATGGGGTGAATTTTATGTTCACCATGATTGAAGACACATAGATCAGAGAAAGAGATTGAAGAACTTCCTCATGCATTTGTGGTAACTAAACTCAGCTCATTTTTCATTTCGATGCGTATGCAATCACAACATCAGCATGTTAAAGAGTCTATTCTCCCACCAACCATGTTTGTCAATGATGTTATAATCTCTTGTATGTAGAAATAGCATATGTTTGTTGATTGTGCTTGGTAACTAAACGTGTCTCAGATTCACAATAATCACCACCTACTGCAAGTGTATTGATAAGAGATGGCAGTTGTTTGTGTAATGTTAGCTGTGAAACTATATGCTTTTGGGTATTTAGCTAGTACTGTTTGGAAAGCGATCGGGCAAATTACAATGGATTGGTGTCTCAAATGATTGACTCGGTGCCTTCACAATTGTCGGAAAGTGCTGTTGTCCTTGGTAAATGCCTGCTAATGGTAACGGTGGCTTCCCATTGCCTCCTGATGATGTGAAATCGCTCTCTTTGCGATGCAAGGATGATAAACAAGTATGTGAAGGACATGAAGAAGATGAACCGGAGAATGAGTCGTCCTGTTTCCCAGATGTAACTGATGATGTGGACCGCAGGAAGAGTTGTAGTACCTCTGGCAGTGATATAACCGTCGATCTTATGGCCGACCAAAAGTCATTTCTTAATGGTTACCTTGGAGATATTTTCATGTTTAAAACTCCTGCTCTTTCGAAGGAGATTAAGTGGGTCGATTTAGCATGCCCTAATTGTTCATCTCTGTTGGGTGCATACCCGTGTGTGAATGGTTCAGAACCATTGGATGGTGGCATTCG
>JAOVYX010022333.1:0-14753 GCA_035668315.1 Drosera spatulata | reverse complement strand
ACATGTAAGATGTTCGACGAAATGTTTAAGAAAGAACAGGAAGTATTGAAGTGGCCTGCAAGGTTTTCTTCTGTAATTTCTTGAAGACCGATCTCCTCAAGTTGTAGGGATGAGTCTCAAATGCATGCTATTCAGATAAATTCTACTTCCTCTCCTGTGTGATATAAAAAAAAAAGACGGATACAAGTCTTGACTTGTGATGGTATTATTTACTAATATGCATTTCAATGATTTTCTTTTCTAGATTTAGAAATGTTGGATTGTTTCGCAAAGTCGTCATATGAAATTATATAATTTAACCCTCTTGTCCCACAAAATATATTATTAATTGATTTTTATATTTGTAGATGTAAATTTTGATTTACGTTGTGGGATGATCAAACGTCATTTTTCTTAAAATTATAATAAAATATTAATTATAGTTTAAGTTATATACTTAATTAACACTATGTTGGTGACGTAATTTTGTTTCATCATATCTAGAGATAGAACGAACCTTTTTAGAATACGTGTTGGATTGTGCAAAATTTGAAATGTTGGATGTTTTTTAAGACGAGGGAATATTATGATTAATGTTTCATAATTTACGTAAAATATCATTTGATCGTCCTACAACAAGGGTCAAAGTTTTTGGGGGTGGTCCAACAGTTTTACCTCGACAAATACATACACTCAAATCGTTGTGTTATTTGTGGGATGAAATAAGTAGTATGAAAAATGTATAAACACAAAGGAAAATATAATCTCTCAAATTATAAGATACAATTGTATTTCTCTTTTAATGATACTCCCCCCGTCTCAATAAAATTATAATCATTTGACTTGATACGATAATTTATGTGTATTATTTTTTGATATAAAGATTAAATTATCTTTTGACTTTTATGAGTGAGAGGAATGAGGAAAAAAAAGAAAGATAAAAATGGATGGGGTTGGTTGATATGATATAAAATAAATAATAAAAATATTTTTATATTTTTATAAAAACAATATTCAAATAAGATAAGATTATAATTTAATTAGAACGATTTAATTTAATAAATGATATAATTTTATTGGGAGCGAGCAAGTATGTTTTTCATGCATGAAAATCTTTTGACGTTAGATATGTTGAGTTGATCGTGGTTGATGAAATCTCAGGCAGATATAAATTTATTTGTATTCTGTGATTATCCTTTTCCTCTCTTTGTTGTCTCACTTCTGTCTATTGTTTGGTCCGGTCAGGAGTGCATGAGATCAAACGTGGCTTCATGTTGGGTTGTATACTTGGGTTGCTGTTAATGGCTCGGTACCATCCTCGGCTGCTTCTGCTTCTAGTATTCGAAACCTCGACCACAATGGATCAGTTATCTACCAGCGTTTGAGATGGTTCTATTTTTATATATCCTGGAACATATACAACACCACAGACATCCTGGAACGTATAAGAGCGCGAAAATGTCAGTATAGCAAAGCGAACACGGAAAAGAGGTGGCGAGCAATGGCCGAACGACCAGTTCTGAACAATGTGCAACTAGCACGGGCACTTCTCTCGTAGATAGATTCTCTAGGCAAAGGGGCTTTTGCGATGACGACTTGGCTCAGCTAGAGAATTGTATTTCATGGATTGCACCAGGATTATGGAGATTCAAAGTGTTTAATCGTTCGTCTTGATAACAATGCTTGTCTTGATGACAATGCCTCGAGGAAAGCAACATGGGCTGATATGTTTTCAATTATCCATCACAGATACATCTACCAGAAAACCCGATGACAATGTCGTTGCTCAAAACCAGCACTCCGTTCAGCTGATAAAAAGCACGCAGCGGAGCTTATTTATACCTAATACAAACACAGAGCGAAGGAAACCAGAAGGAAAACAAAACCGGTGGTGCGGCTGGCACCATGCCTAAGATTCAAGATAAAAGCATTCAGCGTCAGATGAACACCCTCATATGATCCTAGGCTCGCGTGTATATACAGAACCAGTCTTCCTACGTCAGCAAACAAAAACACAACAAAAGAACCAAGAAACTGTTTTGCTGCATATAGCATTCCAGCTTTTATTCTCATGGCTGTACAGAGCTTGGGCGGATAGTTAATCCTGCTACACTTGGCGGACAAATTGCCCTTTCACTCGAGGGCGTTGTTCTGCCAGTCTTTTCCGGCTTTGATACCGAACCTGCAAACACAATTTCACGAACTAAAATATAAGCATCCACAGTGAAAAATGTAATTACTGCATGTTGTTGTAATTATTATGGGACGAAGGGAGCAATAAATTGCACCTTTTTATCGTAGCACCGGTCCTTCCTCTTCAACCGGAACTTGGTGAGTGCTGCTTCTCTCTCGGCAGAGTGATGAGACCCCGTCACTCTAACTTGCTCATGCATCAAACCATTGGCTGGTGCATGCTGGCTATCAGTGGCCTCCAGTGTGCTTCTGCTTGTTTCACCATTGCTTTTGGCAGGACTTGTGAGGTCATTACATGGCGTGCTGCTAGCCACACCGCTAGCAGCAGAAAGAACATCAGCATCAGTCTCGGGCTCAATGTACTCGACCTTCCCATGCTCGCATCCCTCAACAGCACCAAATAGTTCTTCAACTTCATCAAGCAGGCAGCAATCTGGACTCGAGCAACAAGTCTTAGGCTCAGACTGCAAAGGACCACTTGGGGTGATTCCTGACTGAAGAATCGATGGTATGGCAGGGAACGGATTGCCGTTCTCAGGGCCATGTGTTGCTCCAGGATGAGAGTTCGAAACTTTTACAACATGTGAAGATGCAGTATGGCCATTGCATGCGCGATTGCTGACAAGTGACATAAGAAACAAGGGGGTATCAACTGCATCCTCGGCAGTGACTACATGTCTGTCTAGTGATTGTTCTCCTTTCAGTTCAGATCCAGCACCAGATGACAAAGGAAGAAGGGCCTGAGAGTTCCTGTTGTCACCGTACCTGCGGTGTCAATATTTTCATGTTAGCATGGTGTATCAGTCCCACTGAAGTATTCATTTTGGTAGCCAGTCCAACACTGTAGCATATGTGCTCCATTAAAGTAGCAGTTTCCGCGACCAATAGCACAAGGTTATGATAAACTGATTGGACACCAAACTCACCATGAAAAAGCCGAAGAATTAGAATGTGTAAGCTTTGGTCTTCCATCAATGGCATGGTTTTCTAAATATTTGAGTGATAAAGAAAGATCAAGCTGTGATGCAGAATCACGCTGGTCATTCTCCTTATTGGAGCTGAACTGCAGCACCGGGCAACTTTGTGGATAACCTATTTTTCCAATCAAATCTATGGCTCCTTTAGATGATTCCGGAAGTTGATAAATAGTCATATGTGCAATGTCTTGCCTTCTGTTTTGTCCCAAGGTTTCCTCCAACACAATTCTTCCAGTGCAAGCTCTGTCGTCAATTTGTATTCCATCTGAAATGCATTCTTCACTGAAGGGTGCATGTTGCTTTGATGCAAGCTGAATCGATTTTGCTGCAACAGATAATCACCAATGTTGTCAACAACGGTTTTGTTATTAACTATGGTCGGAACCTCGTATCATTGCAACGACTTAAAGTGACCAATCTAACCAGTTGACAAATAAACAATCTGACATGGATGATGCTTGAAACAAATTTGTATACATGATTTTCGTCAAAACATTGAGAATACTCTTAACAATTACAGTCTTATTTATTGAAGTACTGCATTATCATACAAATAACTGAGAAAAATATCATACAGCACAACTGAAAAAAGATTTACCTCCAAGTTCATCTTCCAACAGAATTGAATCTTTGTCTAGTTTCATTTTCTTTTGGCACCGCTCGCCTTCAGCCTCGTCCACATCAGCCACAGTCGCATGTTTCAGATTTGAAGCATCCTGCAGCTTTTCCATGGATCCACTCTCAGCTCCGGCATAACGGGTTGTACAAGAGCTCTGCACAGGTAGACAGCAAGACAAAGCGGCTAGTAAGTACCTTTGTCTAGTTGTTTGTAAATCAAGTACAATAGAAAATGAAAAAAACTACTTCATTAAACATTAATATAACACAATACTAATTGAAACAGAGGAGAAATACGCTTCTTTTGCCTAAACATGAGGTATTCATCAAATTAACGACATAATAGATTTCAAAGTACAGCATCTACAAGATGATACTCACGTGGGCATCACTAGCTTTCTCGCTCAATTCATGATCTCTCAGGCTGGAAGACGCATCGTCAGAGGAAATGTTGGTCACCTCATCGGTTTTAGTTGTAGCCTTGCCTTTGTTTTTGTCCAGATCATCAGAAACATGTTGTTTATTGATCTGAAATGGGGCAAATGGTCATAAGTTTTAAACTCGAGTACACATAGAGCAGCTCACCAGAACATAACAAAACCCAGAAAAAAACCACAGAAGTTTAGGGATGAGTCAAGTCCTGTATCTTACATGAAGCCTTTTCCAGATATGCTGCCACAAGTTCTTCAGTTCATTTCTCCTGACAGGCTTTATAAGAAAATCCGCTGCCCCCTTCAGCAAGCATTTGAATGCCATGCCGATTGAATCATGGGAAGACATCACTGAAACAATTTTAAAAACAACAATTTTTACACTCATTCTAGTAGAGGATGACCAAAAAACAACTATCTATCACATAATACTCACATTCACGAGATCACAAGAAATTATCAGTCTAAAAGTGATAATACTCACTTATCACAGGAGTATTTCTGCAGCCCTCGTGCTCCATTATTAATGTCAGAAGCGCATATCCAGATATCAATGGTAAATCCAGCTCGGTTAATACGATATCAATGTCATCATGCCTCCGCTTTAGGATTTCCCAAGCCTTCAAGCCATCAGGAGTAGTAGTAACTGCCAGGATGTGTGAGATGATTTCACAAATATGATATAGAGATAACTAGTGAAGGACGATATACTAGAAATATCGCATTGAATTGTACAGATCAAACTAATTCAATTAAGCAAATCCCTCTTGAAGTCAATCATCAAAGAATGAGAAAACTAATGTTTTAACGAACTTATGGCTATGTTATGAGCGGATCTTATCTCAGACTGTACTAACAAACCGTCCGTTTGATCACGACAATGAGGGTGCACATATACTAATTCTTCATGAAACCTATCAGGGAAACAAGCTCTAGACAAGCTTAGACATCAACAAGTATCTCATCCATACACTAAAGCAGATCGTTCCTCATCGAGACTCCGATAGTCAGCTCAACTCAGACAATCCTTTTTGATTTAGCTCATCATTCATGAAAGCCAAGCACACAACTGTAAAATCGCCCCTAACCCTATACCGTGCCATCATCAAACACCGGCCCTCATTTCAACCGCAAAACCATAAGACAAACTTCTATCTCAGATCCACGAATACATTAATCTAACAACACGATATCCTCAACTTATTCATCTCACCCCATAATCGCTAGATCCATACAACCAGTTGTCCCTTCGGGGACATCTGATAAAATTGGATAGATACAGAGAAGATTAGATCCATACAACCAGTTCATTCCCAACCCAACAAAGCCCATCATCATCACAACAAAATATTCAAAACAACATCAAACCCACAGCTAAAACACTAGCAACACATGATCAACACAACGAACACGAATCCCCACCTTCATAGTTACATTTCCTCAAAAGGGCAGCAACGATTTCCCGAGTAGCATAATCAGCTTCCACCAACAAAACCCTAATCACCATCCTCGGCAAATACTTCTCCCATCTCACCACCTCCTCTCTTCCTCCTCCCCTCCCCCTCTCCTCCTCCATCCTCCCCTCCCCTCCTCCGCCGCCGCCGCCGCCAATTCCAGTTATTCAACCACCAAGCACCAAAATTGACACAAACCCATTTCAATTCTCAATCTCAATTACAAAACCAAGAAAGGAATCCCACCCTCAATTCCACTCATACAACCACCAAGCATCAAAATTGACACAGACCCGTTTCGATTCTCAATCTCAATTACAAAACCCAGAGAGGAATTCTCAATCAGAGCAGATTCATTTTCCGGTTCTTGAAATTTATTTTTCCTTTTATTAGAGGGGCGAAAATGATGGGAAAAATATCTGATACGGCAGACTTGCTGGGAGAGAGATCAAAATGAACTTCACCATTGGATTTCCAGGTCTGAAATGCTGACGTGGCGAGGTTTGAGCCACTAGATTTGGACTACTTGATTTATCGAATCGGGTTTGATTCCCTGCCGTTGATTCAGTACACGTGGTGGGTAAGAGACGTCACCGTGAAGTGTGATGGTGAAGGAATGGGGGATATTTTGGAGAGTTGAAGAGCGAGGATCTGGTGGTGGAGGATGTGACACGTGGATGAATGGGATCGAATATTTTGATTGATTTTTTCTGAGGTTGCCTTCTTCGGTGGGTTTTAGATCGATGGTTGGAGGAGAACTTGTGGCCCAGGTTCGATCCAAGAAGTGGAAGAAGCATATTCGGGTAGATATTTGTTGGCATGATGGTTATCATTGAGATCATTTACAATAATTTTTTTTATCTTTATAGTATTATATGATGTATTATCCATTTATTTTTGTAGAAAACTCGGTTTTTCTCTACGTCATTGTAGAGATTTTTTCATACCGATTTTCTATATAGTTTATATGTTTTTCATATATTAATTTTTTATATTAATTGAGATATTTATGAATGTTTACAATATATAACTATTTTTATATATTGAAGTTAATACATCTTAATTTATATTTTATTATTTAAAAATAATATATTCAATTTTAATAATAATATAATTTATTTTATTTTACGAAAAATAATCCAATTTTATAAATATTTGCACTAATTTCTGACAAAAATATCATTATTTTTATTATTTTAATGGTATAAGTTGTATAGCGAAAAGAACTTTGATTCTTCAAACGTATGAAAAAATATATGACATAAGGAAATATGTAGGGATAGAGATAGAGAATCTGCTGCGTGATCTATTTTTTTACAAATTTCCTGTATATGGAGATAGAAAATCATGCAGGGAAGCTACTGTGAGTGCTCAAAGGGTTGTTCGGTATTGTTGTCCAAGATTATGAAAACCAAAATCAATAACGTAAATAAAAAATCAGTATCGAAAATCAAAAATCAAAATTATTTTATAAAATAAAACGATTTTATTTGAAAATAATCTTGAATATTATAGTTGGGTGAAGCAGAAAACGGAAACACAAAACCAATTTTTTTTGTTTTTTATTTTTGTTTCATTCATTTAAGAAACAAAAATAAAAAAACAAACAGTTTTGCTTCCATAATCAGTGAAACAAAAACATAAAATAGAAAATCGAAAAACATAAAACAAAAATAATACAAAAAAAGAACAAAGTGACTGTGTTGGTATGTTATTTAAAATTATAAAAATCAAAACCAGTAAAAGAAACAAAAAACAGAATCAATAAGAGAATTGGTGTAAAAAGAATCTTGAATTCTATATCAATAAGAGTTTTGAATCCGAAACTAAATTTTTTTTTTATTTTGTTTTTTGCTTTCGTTTCATTCATTTGAAAAATGAAAAACAGAAACAAAACACTCGATTTCATCAAGAAGCGAAACGAAAACAAAAAATATGAAATAATAATGATACCAAACATGTCCTAAGAATTCGATGTCACAGACAAAATTATGTCATTTAAGTGATTTCTTATATTCTCATAATTTTTTTTATGAACTTTTGATACTCCTTCTGTCTCAAATCATATGCCATGATTTGACCCGAAATGAGAAAAACTGTCTATATTGAATTTTTCTTGATTTGATTATAAAATCAATACAAAAAATGAATAACTTGTGCGATGAATTTATGAAGAATATTGTATTGATTTGATATTCATTACGATAAAAACTTATCGAAATAGATAAATTATATGATGTATATTTGGTCGGCCCTAGAAAAACGTACAAATAATATAATAAAATCACACACTCCTCCTACTGTGAAATCACACTTATAAATTGCATCACCATAATCTTATGATAAAGTCCGCCTATTTTTTGAAAGCCTAAAATCCGCCTATGTGTAACAGCGTTTGTACAAATTTCAGTACGATACTATTCCCAAGTGGCCTTTTATAATGATATTGTTTACAGGACTTCGAAAATAACCATAGAAATAACTCATAATGTCATAGGCATCCTTTTACACCCAAAAAAAACAAAAAAAACACCATAAGTTTTATTCGAATTTCGAATCTCTCAAAAGATCTGCAATCAATATGTTGGAGCAAGAGAAATCGAGTTAGTATGATGCAATCGTCCTTAGCTTCTATCAATACTGTGCAGGCTTCGTTGTCATTCCTTGGTATTGTTACAAACCTTATGCAATGCAAATAGTTTAACCATAATTTAATTTAACACATTTTCGTATGTAAATTTCTCACAAACGAATACATTGTTTTTTTTCCCTCTTAAGCCTGAGGCATATCATATCTATTACTTACTCCGTCTCACAATAAATTGTTTTCTTTGTTTATCATTTTCATCATATCATATCCATTACTTACTCCGTCTCATAATAAATTGTTTTTTTTTTTGTTTCTCATTTTTCATCATATCATATCTATTATTTTCTCCGTCCCATAATTTTTGCACTATGCATATTTTAAATATTAAAATTTATAAAGATTAAACATCATTTTTTTACAAAATTCTTATGAAACATTAATGTATACATGTCGAAATAAGCTGTGAAACATTATTATTTTAAACAACTCGTATTAAAATAATCCTATTAAATTATGAACTTTAATTTTTTTTAAAAAAAACAATCCTAATATCGTTAAAAATAACAATGAAACGCCTCAAAATAGGTAATGTTATAGGAGTAAAAATTATGGGACGAGGTAAATTTTTGCCTTATCCGATATAATTAAACTATTCCCAATGTGTCTCTCTCTCAGGAATATCTCCTTTGAACTTATACTCCCTCAGTCCCATTCAAATTGTAAAGGTTTGATCCGACATAATAATTTATATGAGTATTGAATTAATAAGAAATTACAATCGTGTCCTCGTGAGTATGTGAGATAAAAAAAAAGAAGAAAAAAAATAATGGTGGATGAGTTGATGTGATATAAAATAGAGATATTTTGATATTTTTATATAAAAAAATTATTAAATATAAAAAGGATTATAATTTAAATAAAATATATTTCAAAAAATATTATAATTTGAATTTAAACCACACACAAGTGATCGGCTGTTGGATTCGAATCTACTGAGTTTAGATAACCAATTAGTCGCACTGGGCCCTAGGAGTAACTGATCAGCCCATATTTACCTATATATATAAATCATTAATTCCCCAATCCCCCACCCAAACCCTAGCCTTCGATTTCCACGTTGCCGATCAAAAACTCGAGATTATAACGACGATGTCGGCCGGCGAACTCGCTTGTACTTACGCTTGCTTGCTTCTCTGGGACGATGGCATTCCCATCACGGTATAATTCATCATATGATTGTTATTTGATCGTTTGATATTGTTGTGTGATCTGTTTGGGTATTGTGTTGCGTTGTTTCTATGTTTGGTCCACTAGGGTTTATAGGCGATATTCGTTGCAGTAACGTTATATTTTCATTGTTGTAACAACACTAGGGTTTGTCTCGTTATGTAGTTGAATTGTTATGATGTTTCACGATGGATTTGTGCCAAACAATATTTGATCTCTCCTGACACGAGTCAATATGGGGTCGGGATTTTTTTCGAGGGCGGATTGATTATTCTAATTGTTGATTTGTGGTCCTATCACAAACGATATTTATTTGATACTCCGAATTTGATTAGTAGTATGAATCAGAGTATAATATGATATTAAGCCTAGCTATGGTTGTACTCTTGTCATTTTGTTTTAAGATTATGTTTGTTGCAGGAGTTTCTGTTGTTACCTTGTCTGCAATTTGGCATCATAGAGTTGTGATGATCAAAGTGCCCGATGCTAGTACGATTATCATTATATGTTTTGAGGCGTGCTTCTGTGTTCGTGGGAAGTCATGAAATTACTTCAACATATGATGAGGCATTTTATTCTGTACAAAGGTGTATGATGTCGTGTAGTCAGATTAATTTGTTATACTTGAATATCTGAGCAAGGGTCGTGTTAATCGCTACATGGCATGAATAATATTTCTTGGTTGGTCATTGCTCTGGTGAATGGTGAATGATGTCTTTTTATAGTGGTACCATCTTTTGTAAAAATATGTGTGAAACGATGTATGAGGTTTTTGGCAAGTGTGTTGATTTAAACGGAGGATTAATGCATGAGATTCTCATAAACTAGATGTTCGACAGCAATGTTATATGATATCGTGGCTGAACATTTTCAAAATTGGGTCTGTTTGTACGGGTAATAGAACCAGGTTGTGCGGTGCCATATTACTTGAAATGCGTGAAGATTTTAGGTTTGGTATGCTGGATTAATCATGTGTAACCTTTTGGTAATTGCAATGACAACTTATGTTAATGTTGCATTTTACTTGACAACAGGCAGAGAAGATCTCAACAGTGGTGAAGGCTGCAGGCGTCATCGTCGAGGCTTTCTGGCCTAGCTTGTTCGCCAAGCTTGTCGAGAAAAGGAACATTGAGGATCTCATCATGAATGTTGGTGCTGGAGGAGGTGGTGCTCCTGTCGCTGTTGCCGCTTCCCCTGCTGGTGGTGCTCCTGTCGCTGTTGCCGCTTCCCCTGCTGGTGGTGCTGCCGCTGCCCCTGCTTCCGAGGAGAAGAAAGAGGAGAAAAAGGTATTGATCTATTGCTCTATATGCTATTTGCAAAGTACTGCAGTCCGGGTTTTTGTAAGTAGCTATTGAACAATATTGCCATATTCATTTTACAGGAAGAGAAGGAGGAGAGCGACGAGGACATGTCGATGTTCAGCTTGTTCGACTAGGTGTTGTTTTCGGCAGTTTGATCTGTTCTCGACATAACTGGTTTGAGTATGTAGTATTGATGCATTTTCATCACGCATTATGGATTTCCGGATTAGTTTTTAGTTTGAACACGCAAGTCGTTATATCATACTTCCTTGGATATGGTTAATCTATGCGTACGTTTCTATTGAGAATTGTTTCCTTGTCATCGTCATATGTTCAAACTTTTCAATAGATTGAAGACATGCGTGATGGCTTTTGGTGTCCTTGCACGTTGAACCTTGTGCATGAGCTCATACATTGAGCGTTAATGAAAGTACAGTATATTTTATACAACTATGACCGTGATCTGCAATGTTGGCGTTGAACTAGAATTCGCATTCTATGCTTATTCTGACTGGCATAGCCTAAAGGAAACCTTAACGGCAATGTCTCATTTCTGTTATTCTTTACGGCATCTTTCCTAATTGATTTCTTCACCTGGCCAAGACTGATATTTTGTTGCAAATGTGAGAAAGCGTTCGTTCCTTCATTCGTCCTATGTCTCCGGCCTTGAAAATAAATCGAGATTTAGGTATGTTAGATCACTTAGATGGACATAAAGATGTTTTTGAATATTTACATACAAAATTTTAAGCAGCAAGAGAAACAAATCACTATGGTCAATTTCATATCTATGGTGATGAAACCACGTGCAGTCTTTATTCTATGGTCACATGTGCTTTTATTGACAAAATCATGCGTTTGCTAAATTAGTCCGACCAAGTTCAGAGTAATTACTATTGGAATGAAATATTATATAATATAACAAACTGGGCACAGAGGGGATGTAGCTCAGATGGTAGAGCGCTCGCTTAGCATGCGAGAGGTACGGGGATCGATACCCCGCATCTCCATTTAAACTTTTACTTCCCATCTTCTCTTTTTTTTTTTCCCCATCTTCAACCTTCGATTCCTTGCTCAAGTCATCTTCAACCTCTCCCATGAATCTCGATCTCGACCTCGACTCCTTCCTCCACCACACCACCGCTTCCTCCGACGACGACGATTCCCTCTCCACCCTTCAGCGCACCGTCGACGACATCCTCAACGGCTCCGCTTCCTCCTCCTCCAATGACACTGATCTTGAATCCACCACGTCATCATTCCGATCCCCCTTTGTCTCCGTCCCCGACGACGCCGTCTCACTCGAAACCCTAAACTCTAAGCGACTCGAATCATCATCGGAACACAATTCGGCGACTCAATCGAGGTATATTTACAACCACAATTTAATTCATAGGTTTAAGTCTGATGAGTTGTTGTTCTATGGATCATCGAAATCGAAGCCGCCGGTGGCGGCAGCGGCGATGGGGAATAGGAGTTCGTTGTTTGGGAGTAGTGTGAGGACGACGGCGAAGCCCGGGGCTGCGTTGGCGGCTGCTGCCGCGGCGGCGAGGACTGTTCCGACTCCATTTGCGGCCGCGATGAAGTCGAGGCGGGGCAGGAGTGGGGTTTTGAAGCGGAAGGGGTCGGATGGTGGGGAATTGTTAGGGTTAGGGTTTGTAGATGATGTGAATGATGCGGTGAGTGTGAGGAGTGCGGACGGTGAGGTGAGATCGGAGGGTGGAGATGGTCGAATGGGGGAGTTTCAGTCAGCGGTGATGCCGAGTTCTGATAGATTGAGTGAAAACGCGAGTGAAAAGAGCAAGAAAGGTGCAGTTGAGTCTGTCAAGGGGATCGATGAGATGGAGATTGGTGGATTGGTGGATAATGAGCGTGGGAGCTCAGCAGCTGATGAAGAAGCTCTTGTGATAACTAATTCTATTGTTGAGACGTCGAATTTGGAACATGGTGATGATCAGATTCTGAATAGAGATGATTTGAAGGATGCTGAAAGTAGTTCAGCTAGCCATGCTAGTTGGGACATAGTGGAGTTTGTGGAGCCTAATGTACCTGATGATAATGCCGGGAATTCTTTAGAAGGTGACAAGGGCGAAGTTATGTGGATTAATGAATCGCAAGAAGTACAAAAGATTGGGGATGACAGTAAGAGTGAGGAGCCGGGTGTTGTTCTCAAGGATAATATGAGTTCGATAAGCGATGATGTTAACGAGCTGGTTGAGGATAGGCTTGCGCAGCTAGAAAGTGAGAGAGCCTTGAAACGGACGGAAAAGAAGTCACTTCCTCCGCAAAAGCCCTTAGAACTAGCAGAAGAACTTGAGAAGAAACAAGCTTCCACGGGATTGCACTGGGAGGAAGGTGCCGTGGCTCAACCGATGAAGCTCGAAGGTGTACGAAGGGGCTCTACTGCTCTTGGTTACTTTGATATCGACGGCAATAATACCATCACGCGGATGATATCGTCCCAGGCTTTCAGGCGTGACCATGGTTCTGCCCTGTCCCTTGCGGTGCATCAGAATCATATTGCTCTTGGAATGACAAAAGGCGTCGTGTTTGTTGTTCCCAGCAAATACTCATTTTATCATCCTGACAGCATGGATACCAAGGTTCTGTTTGTACTTCTCTTCATTCTGTATGCGCTCATTACGATCTAGAGTATTGTCAGAAATCCTTGTTAGTAGTTCTTTTGGAGCTATCCATGATTAACACATGATCAAGATTGCTTTTTCTTGGTACTTTGGATATTTAGTACTATGTGGTTGTGTTTTTAGTGATCTTTAGATTAATGACTTACCGAGATGATATGCTTCTGATCTTCTGGTGTGTGCTATGCTGATTTGATTCTAGATGTCGATGCTTGGTCTGCATAGTGATCGATCTCAAGCTCCAGTCACTTCGCTATGCTTCAATGCACAAGGTGACTGGCTTTTAGCAGGATATGGCGATGGCCATGTTACTCTCTGGGATGTGCAACGGTCTACAACTGTGAAAGTGTTAGTGGGGGAGCATTCTGCACCTGTTGTCTATGTGTTTTTTGTTAGGCAGTCTAGGGCAGTTACCGGTGATAGTAAGGGCCGTGTTGTACTCCATACAATCTCACAGATGCTTTTTGGCAGGTATACATTCGAATCAAAGGTGAGCTCTTTATTTTGTGATCTGCAAACTAGCTTTCTGTACTCGCGCATTGCATGGGCATGTTTTTTTTTCAGGTATAGCAATAGAATCTTAGGTAGTTTCTTTCTTCTTCTTCTTTTTTGTATTTGGTTTTGTGTTATTGTGTTTCATATATCGGGATCAATAGCTTTCTTGGTAGTTTACTTGGCTGTTCTGGTGTCTTGGGGTTTATTGTGGGTTTCTGTCTAAACGATCAGAATTGGTATGACCTTACTCTGTCGAACTCATGGGCATAGTTAGTAGAATACGGGGAAAAAAGGACAAAAATACGTCGACTAGTTGAATAATACGGAATATATAGTTAATTTAAAAAAAAAACATTTGTGTTTAATACGTGTATTAAACGAACTCATTTCAATAATACGTGTTTTCTACTAACTATGCTCATGGGTTTGATTCTGTGGGATGCATTACATTCCTTTTACTTCAACTACCCAACCTTATAGATCTTTTCACATGTCACAAAAAGTTGAAATATTTATGATCGCTCAACCCTAAAACCTGTCAGAACAATCCAAGAAGCGATACTCTTATAATATTGAGTTGTCATTATATGGAAACGTATGCTGATCCTATTGATCACTTCTAGTTCCAAATTTGGTGTTCTTGACGTCTTGGTGTTCCGGTTTTAAGTCAACCATTCAATATGTTTGGGAATAAATAGCTAGATCATTCTCTTGAATGATAGTGAGAGAGATCTTGATACAAAATTTCTGCAACTCCATCATTTGATTGATCCCTGGACTCATGCTCTTTGATCGTGGCAGTGCTTTTTTGATGGGATAACTACAAGCATAGTGCTGTGGGCTTCA
>JAOVYX010022332.1:0-14754 GCA_035668315.1 Drosera spatulata | reverse complement strand
TGGAGAAGTCATGAACTTTGTGGAGAATTCTAGAGAATTCTTGAAATCAACCTCTCCACTTAGCTCGTCCGTGACAATCCTCTCCCCTCTTCTCCCATCGATCTAAATCAACGTCGCCGTCGCCTCCTTCCTGTCGTCGCCGCCCCGTCGTCCCTCCTCTCCTCCTCCCTATCGATCCCAATCAACCTCGTCGTCGCCTTGTTGGCGTTACTGCCTGATCGTCATCGCCTCGTCGCCGCCTTGTCGTTGTCGTCGCTTGATCGTCATTGCCTCGCCCTCGCATCCCTCCTCTCCTTTTCCCCACATGCAACATTGACGAGGAGGCAACTCTCGATGAGTGCACAAGTTTGGTGTATGTCGTCGACGGGCACAATTTGGGCACAACTCTCGGTGGGTATAACCTTTTTTTTCTGGTGGGTTGATGAGTTGATAATGGCGGGGAGGCATACATCGACGACGGCGAATTACGTGTACGTCGACGATGGGTACAATTTGGGCACAACTCTCGACGGGTATAACTGTTTCTTTCGTTGGAATGATGGGTTTACGACGACGGGAAGGCGTACGATCGACGATGACAGCTGTGGGCACAACTCTCGACGAGTGCCCTAATTAGGCGTACGTCGAAGGCGGGCAGGGGGTGTACATAAGGACGCGGGGTGAGAGTGACTATAGTTAGGATTTTTGGTTTTTAGTTGTGTTTTTTTCTTAAGAAAAAAAGATATTATTGTTTCGAGTTGTATTATTTTTTTAGAAAATATATTTATAGGGCATTAATATGATATATTATATTTTTAGAAAAATTTGTTTGAAAATGTGTATCTCTAAGGAATGTACTCTTACTTATTCGTAATATTCAAAATTGATTTTTAGATAAAAATTAATGAGAGAATTGAAAAAGTTAAAAAAATCGTTATGAATATGAATTCATAACATTAAATAATTTTCGCATGATATAGATATGATTGTGGTTGGTTGATTAATAGGTAATATATGATATATTTGTTATTTTTAGTTTAATAAAATAATTATATAATAAATTTTCTAGTTTTATTGTAATAGTTGATTATTTTCATCTCATAAATAATTTGTGCAAATACTATTAAGATCTTTCTTATTTTTTTTAAAAAGTATCTTTAAAATTCTTAACATTTAATCTCGATCGTTCAACTCGTAATCAAATTTCAAGAATAAATATTTTTTTAATTTAAATTATACAAAATTATCGATTGTCCTCCAAAAATTTTAAAGTGAAGCAAATACCCTTATGCCGTTTGGTTTGCCATTTGAAATTTTTGCACAGTTATATATATATATGACGAGTGATAATAAGGAAACGTTGACTATTTATATTCATCCAACCAACTCACATTGAGCTGTCCATTTGAAAATTGGACGACCAGATCTTTGATAAAATTTTAACCATCCAGTTTATTTTAAACTGACGTCCGTTTTAAACAAGAACGGATGGTCTTTAAAGATGAAATTACACAAATCTCCTTGAAATAAAAACTAGATAGTCCGTTTGTAATTTAAGCTATGTCCAGTTAAAAACAAAAAAGACGGATCATCCAGAAAAATCAACATGATGCCACGTGTCTTGTCCGTTTAAAAATAAAATGGACGGATAATTGAAAATAATGAGAGTTTGTCATAAGTCCTATTCGTCTAAAAAGAAAACGTGTAGCTTATAAAAGTAGTTTAAACCGTCCGTTTTATTTTTACTCGAATGATTAATCATCTTAATCGTTGTTGAAAGGGATAATGACATGTGAACATCAAAATGTATATATTGATGTTGACAACCTATCATCCCTTCCAACAACGATTAAGATGATTAATCGTTCGAGTAAAAATAAAACAGACACGAGATTTGTATCTGGAGCAAAACTAGAGATCTATTTGAATAGAGATATAAAGTACCAAAGCGAACATCCTGAGGTTTAGATGCAAATTTCGTGCATGGATACATGTCTTATCATGCTATGTTTTATGAAACAAAATAATCAGTTGCTTTCAAAAACAGCAGCATGAAATAACATGTAGGCCATGTATAGAGTTTGGGTGGTAGGACTCTATATCTCTGCATCACAAACTTTAAATAAAACTGTAAATATGCTATAGCAGTAAATCAGTATTCATATCGAAGTCAAATAGATATGACACGAAACACAGATTTGTTGATGGAGTATATCTGAACATCAATTTGACTGGAATTATGTAGTAGCAAAGCGAAATTTGTGTTTTGCTTCCCTTTTATAAGATCTATATTACAATTTGTCTATTCTTTGGACGGAGAATGAAGATAAGAAGGAATTAATGTGATAAAATAGATTCCTTGAACAAGTCAAAAAATTACAATAGTCCGTTTATTTTTTAACCGGACGTGTTAAATCTATTCGTTCAAAAAGAAAATGGATAGTTTGGTCCAAAAAGTAACATTAATTGTTGTAATCTGACACGTGGTTTGGTTCTTATAGATACCACATGTTCTGTCCGTTCAAAAAGAAAAGGATGGTTTAATCATCTTAATCATGGTTGAAAGAGATGAAGATCTGTGAACATCGAAAAGTATTGACGTTTACATCAGTTCATCCCTTCCAACCTCGATTAAGATTCACCCAATGAAGGATAATGAAACTATTGTTCGTAGAGATTATCATATTCATTAAAACACATCCTAGTCCTGGTGGAACGAGATGACGACTTGTAAACATGGAAATGGTAAAACGTTTACAGCCTGTCATCCTTTTCAACCACGATTAAGATTCACCCTAAGTAAGAAGGATGAGAGAAAAACACCAAGATGTATCGACAACCAAGAACCATGGAATATCGATTGAATTTATAGAAACTCAGATTGCCCATTTAACTTTTAAATGGCCAGTTAAGATAAGTACAAATTTATTGTTTAACCAGTAAATGAGGAGAAAACACGTGTCATTATCCATGACACACCTCGTCCGTTTAAAAAACAAATGGACAAAGCATTGATTTTTCAACGTTTAGATGTGCTTATAGCACAAACCTTTTTGCTCAACGAGTTTCTTTTACAAGTGGATTGGACATTTTCAAGGTCTGACAAAAGCTGTTTTTTATTAAACTCATACCATTCAGAAAAAGACACATGGTAATAGCATTTATTTTCAGAATATTCTTTTTTATTTTAAACGGATGAAAAGGACTGACAAGTTTATTGTTAAACTGACAAAAGTTGGTTTTTGTTAAACTCACACCATTCAGAAAAAGACATGTAGTAATAACACTTATTTTTAGACAGTCCCTTTTTATTTTAAACGGATGAAGAGAATTGACAACTTTATTATCAACCAACTATTGTTGGACACGTGTACGATGTGTTTATCATTTCAATGCAGCTGTATAAAATACGATGTGTTTATCATTTCAATGCAGCTGTATAAAATACACCCCAATTCACAGTAGTATCACTTATAATTTTCAAAAATCTCATTCATCGTCGTCTCAAATATTTTTCACAAAATTAACTTTAAACATGGCATCCAACTATTTTGACAATTTTTCAAGAAATCGGAGATGAATCCAACCCCAAACACGGTTGAAGCTAGCTTGCTCTGGATCTGATTGTCCCGAATCATTTGAAGGTAGAATATTTGGGTCATTAGACGAGGAGGAGAAATGTTACAAATCGTATGTAAAAAAAAGGGTGATTTTCAAGAGAAGATCAAAACAAGCTAAAAACATGAGGAGTCAGAAGACAATTGCTCTCGTTTGTATACATGTCGAATGTGGAGAAAATCAACCAAGGAAGAGGAAGACGAAGAGATAGGGTGATCCGTATGGGTTGCAAAGCTCGAATGTTCGTCGTCCACCGTCCGGCTAATAATAGTAAGGTGGTTACAAGATATGAAGGAACACATAATCACCGGGTATTAACGTCAAGTAAGGCCTTATTCATGAGCGCAAGAGTTACTATTACTCCAATGACATGTAACTTGAGTTCTCTACTAGGTAAATCCGGTATCGGGTCTAGTAAAATGATGAACATGTTCTCTGCACAAACTGAAGGTCTCGAGGACGTGGGGTTCACTGAAAGATATGTGCGTAACAAAGTTCAGAATATGAGACACGAGAAGGTGTATGAGACCGTAACCAATGCGCAAGCAGCGGTGAAGTACCTCAAAAGTTTGAGAAATGAAGGCCTGAGGAACTTCTTTTATCGTTATAAGACGGATGCAAAAAACACGATAGACACTGTCGTACGGATTGACTCTCGATCAAGGATGGCATACTAAAGATTCGGTAAGTGGTTATATTTGACACCACTTATTGAACCAACAAGTACAAAATGCATTTTGCTCCTTTCACCGAGATGAATCATCATTATCACTGATTTTGTTCGGATTTGCTTTGTTAAGGGATTTGACATAGGAGACTTTCGAGTGGGTGTTACAGACTTGGTTGGAACCGATGAATAATAAATTACAGATGACAATCATAACAGATCAGGACAAAGCTATGGGGCAATGCTATTAGCCGAGTTCTTCCGGAGACGCATCGTGTTTCGTATTCTTGACTAGGACTGTAAATAAGCTGAACCGATTCGCGAACCTGTTTGGCTCGACTCGATAAAAACTTAGCTCGAGTATCGTTTATTATGCTCGTGAGCCAAGTTTGAGCATAATTTTAAACTCGTGAAATCAAATGAGCTAAGCTTGAGCCATCCATGACTCGTCTTGATAGGCTCACGAGTTGACTTATTTATAAGTTTATGAGTTGACTCGATTAAAGGCTTGTTTACGTCTTGAGTATATATATGTGCATAAACTCTAATTTCCAGAATTATAGGCACAATATAATTAATATATTTTGCATAAAATTTATTATCTATAAAATTTCTCATATCTTTTTTTCTTAAAAACTACCATAATTTTTGTATGCTATATAGAACCATTATTTGGTTGTTGTGTATCCAAATTGAAACCTAATTTCCAAATCAAAAGTGGGATTCTATAACTACGAAAGAATTAGAGCTCAAAGAGGCACAATGTTCGGCTCGGCTTGAGCTTGATTTGACTTGATTAGGCTCGAGTGAATAAATAAGTCGAGCTCAAACCTTACTATTGATGGAACAAGCCTGATAGGCTCGGTTCGATTAGACTCGAATCAAGTTTGAGCCTATCATTTACCTAAATGAGCCGAGCCCAAACCATGTCAAACGACTCGGTTCATTTGCAGCCCTATTCGTGACACATAAGTTTCAAGTACCCAAAGCGCTTGTATCATATTTATGCAAGGTATCCAGATACCTTTAAACATGATTTCAATGTTTGTATTTGAAAGTCCTTGACAATAGAGGAGTTTGAGGAATGATATCAACAGTTACTCGACGACTATGGTTTTGTTGATCATGATTGGCTTCAGTCACTGAATGAAGTGAAGGAGAAGTGGATTTCGACATACTCGAAACGGTATTTTGTAGTTGGAATGACAACGACATCTAGGAGCGAGGGATTGAATCATTTTTTGATCTATATGTCAACAACTCCACCACGATGAAGGACTTTGTGATGGAGTCGCAGGAGACGCTGGAGAAGCAATTCTTACGGGAAAGAAAAGCCGATTATGAAACCATGGTGAAAAATCGTATCCTAATATATAGTTCCTCGATAGAGATTCAAGGAGTTAGTGTCTATATGAAGGAGATTTTTAGAAGATTCCAAAAAGAGTTGATCAAAACAAACCAGCACATGATGCAGAAGGTTGGGAGAATGCTAGTCCCTAGTGAAAAATCTACTCTTTAACCAACGCATTGGATCCAATATGGATGAGAAGAAAATACACGGTAACCGACTTTGTGGATGACGGATGGATAGTTAACAGATGTTTGAGCACTTTGACATGAACTGTATGCATATATTGCGGTTCCTCGATAAAAATGATCACATGGTTATTCGAACGAACTTGATACTTTCTCGGTGGATGAGAGGTGCGAATAAAGATGTTTGCGGGATCGTATATACTGCTTCTGAAGATGTGAATTTCGAGCAATCACCAACAATACGTTACAATCATCTTTGTCGTGTCTTTCAAGGATTAGCGACAGAAGCTTCGTGTTCAAAAGAAGGTTACCAATACGCCTTAGAGAGGATAGAACGTGAAAACTAATCCATTGATAAGTTTCTTCCGGAAGGTTGTGATGTTAACATGGTTGGTGCCGATGACGAAAAACAAGTCGAGGACGAAGATGAAAGATTGCAACAAAGGCACAATCATGAACAATCCGATTAAGGAGACATCCGGTCATAAAAAGTTTCGAAAATATGCGCTTTGTAGGACCTATACCGATCATGATAGAAGAAATCACTACAAGGTCTTAGGTTTAGAAAAACCCACTGAACAAAATAAAGATGAATAAGTTACATATGTAAATCCTATTTGTAATGTTATCCTAAACTTGTTACCTTTTAAGTTTTGAATTTGTCACGTTATTTCTCTTTTTAACGCTTATTTTTTGCACTCTCAAATAATAACCAAACGAGTTAAACCCTAACCCTATGCATAGTTCGCTGAAAATAAAAATGGATGAAATAAAACCCTAACCCTAAGCCTATGTGTCCTCCGTTGAAAAAAAGGGATGAAATAAAACCCTAATGCTAATTGCTAATTCTCTTTATTGTCCGTTTCTCTTAGAAACGTATGAGCAAAACTTTTTGATTGCCGAGCACAATAAACTGAGTTGTCCGTTTAAAAAGAAAACAGACGAAGTAATTATCCAGCTCGTCCGTTTAGAATTAAAACGGACATCTCAAATCTGTTCATTTCTTTTACAAACGGAGAATACCAATATACACATCCACAGAAACTATCGTCCATTCTCTTTCACCAATTCACCTACTCATTGTTTCTCCTTCAAAGGCAATTTTCACCATCATCGAATTACCATCCCTACATACAAATTAAGTAGCAAACGTTAGCTATGGAGTTCAATCCGAGACCATCCGATCCTTCCATTCTTTGGAACCAAGACAAACATGTCTCGAACGAGGTTTGAAACCGACGAGAACGGGGTAAAATCAAGACAATACACAATAACCATTGATAAATGGTCTTGAAAGACTAACAACGTCATTAGGTTTGTGACGTCTGATTTGGTATTTTCATAATCTCTCGTGTTTTAACAAATATTGATGATTGTTTGATTTCGGTGTTGGTTGAGCGTTAGAGATCACAACCAACTCGTTTCATTTCACAGTTGGTAAGGCAACCGTGACCTTAGAGGTTGTAGGCTATAAACCCTAAGCCTGTCAAGGATAAACCGGTTATGGTCCCGTCGTTTTGGGAGAAGGGACATTATGCACAGTCAGTTTTTGAGAACTATTTTGAACCCAAAGATTTTAAGGACAGATTGATTAAGTTTTCTTGATTGTACAACATATTCGGGTGTTATGGCCTGCCCGAGGAGGTTGTTTGATTGATTACTCAGGCTTTTTTCTTGTTCATCGTTGATGCAGTTTTATTCCCAACAACGAGAAAGAATCCTATTCATCCTCCATATCTCAAGTTTTTTGAGGACCTGACAACGATTGTTGGGTATGCTTGGTGTGCTTCAGTGTTGTCGCAGACCTATATGGGTTTGTATCGATCGTCGCAGGCTGAGACAAAAAATATTATTGTTTGTTGCATGTTGTTGCAGTTAAATTTTAATCGAGCATTGTTTAATTCATTCCCTAATCGAATACCGAATGTAGCATATTTTTTCTCGATATCTTGAATTTTTTATCGCTGTATATTTACAGCATTGGTGTTGTGAGTGATCATTCATTGGTCATCTAGAGACCCTCCCTGAGTGAAGGAGGGTATTCCCAAGGGCCATAGGTTGGAGAATGTTGACTAGGTCGGGGGAGAGGTCGAATCCTCATCACAATGTTGTCTTCTATCGTAGGGAATTCGATCGGATGGCATCGAATATGTTCACATGGTGTCCCTACAAGCGGTTTGACCGTAAGCTAGAGCATGACATCCGACTCTTCTAGTATGTGTGTGTGGGAATGGCATACACCCCCCTCATTCGCCTTGATAGATGGAGTATCAAATACAGGGTTATGAGAAAGTTCGACTGTCTTCAAGGGATATCTAGGGCTCCGATTGACCATCAAAACTTTTGTGAGCTGAAACCTGATTTTGAGCAGAGGGATATGGAGTGGGTATTCGACGCACAGGTTGCTTTGTGGGATGAATGACAGGAATATTTATCTGTCATTGTAGATGAGTCATTCCTTACGATAACCATGAAGGACTACCTATCATGGTACACGGGAATCACACGTCTATGCATTCATCCAACCGGATCAAGTTCAGAAGTTGCAATATCAGCCCACGTCTTTATTTGATCAATATTAGGCGTTGGATGTTATAAGTTTTGAATTTTTTTCATATTTGAGGTTTGTTGAATTTCTTCATATTTCCATGATTTTTATTTATAATTTTTCCTATTTGTTTCAGATCGGAACTCAACGGTCAATTTTGAACCAAAATGAGCTCACCAAGTTTTCTCTTCCCAATCCCATTTCGACATTGTTGTCGGAGGTTGAGTTGGAATATGTCAATTTTATGACATATTATTTGGGAAGGAAAAGGAAAGTTGATGAGAAACAAGGGGACGAGGATGTACGAGGCGAGGATCTTCGAGATGATGATGCATATGGCCATGATCTTTGGGTAGCAGAGTTCCCAACTCAGAGCCAGCTCATGATCGAGATCCATATGATTAAGGCTCCCTTGTATGGATATGATTGGGGACATTGAGCCGAGCTGGTTCACATGGAGTAGGTTCCCATCGAGCCGGTTATGATCGAGTCGGTTCTCATCAAGCCATCACGTTCAAGGCGGGGTTCGAAGGATACGCAAAGAAGCCGATGTATAAAGGCAAAATAAGAAGGATCTTTGATAAATAGACTGAAGGGACAGACGACTTGTTGGATTATGTCATCGAGGAGGAGCGAAACAGATTGTACGACCTTACTTACGAGATTTTTCGTTCCTCTAACCCTAAACATGGTTGTGCCATCGATGATTGATGCCTATGTTTTTCTCTTGATCACAAGGCCGTCAACGAGGGATCCCTTTGCATGTGTTCTCCCATGCATTTTTATTTCTCCAATAAAAAAGAGGCTGATGCTTGATTAAATAAGAGAAACAAGAAGAAGCTTCTAGATGTTGGAAAGACGAGGCCTTGGTTCTTTTTCAATTATAAAGCGTAAGGGTTGGTCACGGAGAAGGATGTCATTTTCATGCCTATACATGTATCGGACAATCATTTTGCGTTGTTCATCTTCAACGTGGAGCATTAGAAGATCATACTTTTCGATCCCTTAAAGGGACACACCCTATATGTCTCTCTCCCAACAATATCACGTGGAGATTCCGTGTTTTATAATCAATTTTCACACGTCTTTATCTTTGTGAATTCATAACCTCAATTTCTCATAATGTTGTTATTCTAACTTGTTTTCGTCATGCCAATGAGATATATCCTTCATTTGTTTCGATCCTACTCACCAAATAAAAATTTCCCTAACAATGATGCGGAATTTCATGTTTTTAATAATCGTTCGCAACAACCAAACGAAATCGAATCTGGAGTGTTTGTTTTGAAGTTCATAGACTACATATTGCGAGGCATGTCACTCGACAATCCGGATGAAAAATGGACGGAGGATGTCGCTCTCACATTTTGTTTTACGATAGCATGAGAATTATTGAAATATAGGGCTCGCCCTTTATCATTGATGTGTTTGTAAACCTCTAACATTTCTTATTGGTTTTTTTAGGTTTAAACCTTTGGATGAATAAAATATGAATTGGTTTATTGATTGATATATTTCGTTTGGGGATATCTGGATGGATGTTGATGTATTTTGATGGTGTTTGGTGATCAAATGAAACAAATGTATGTGTATTTTATATATTCAGACATAAAAAGACTGACCTTTTTTTATTTGCACTCTGTATAATCCGTTTCTAACACGGCTTATCTCTAAAATAACGACCGTCTGTTTCTTTTTAAAACGGACAATACACAGTGAAACAAAAAACTAATTCCCAAACCAAACTTTGTATATAATTCGTTTCTTTTATAAACAGACAATGCAAAGTGGAAAAAAAAAAAAAGCTAAGTCCCAAACCAAACTTTCTGTATAAACGCCTTCTTTTAACAATAGAGAATGCAAAGTAAAAAAAAAGTTTTAAAGCAACACTTTCGGTATAATCCGCTTCTTTTTTATGCGGACAATGCAAAGTGAAAAAAAAGTCCAAAATAATGCTTTCTGTATAATCTGTTTAAAACAAATGCAGACGGTCTCAAATATAAGATTGTTTTCTTTTTTTCTTTTACAAGGTACTCCTTTTTTAAGACGGACAAGTTATAGAAAGAAAAAAGAATATTCACTTTTAATCCAGTGATATAATTATAATTTCTCTTCCATTTTTTTTTTGTTAAAACGGACGTGCGCTTAAAATAGACTCGAACGTTTACGTTGTTTTTTAAAATTGAGCCATCCGTTCTGCCATGTTGACGGCTGTCATTGATTTTGTCAGAGTTGAGTGGATTATGTTGTTCAGCCAACGTTTGTCCATTATCATCACCCTATATATAATAGATAAAAAATTATTACAAAACATTAATGATAAATTAAGTTATGAACTTTAATGTTATTTCATTTCATAATAATATATTGCACAAGAAAAATTTTGCAACCTCGAGCATAACAAGAAGGAAGTCATACACGAAAGATTTCTACTCCCCCAATCCCATTAAAATTATTACGGATTAAATTGACATGATAACTTATGTTTACGTTGAATTATATAAATAAAAACTTGTTTATTTTTATGAGTGTATGCGAGAGAGGAGTGAAAAAAAAAATGATAGTGTAATAAATTGAGATGATATAAAATAAAAATATTTTTATAATTTTGTATGATAAAAAAAAACCTAAATAAAAAAGTATTGTAAATTTCGCTAAGATATCCCAAATATATGAGAAGTGTCAGCAATTTTAATAGGACAGAGAAAACACATCCTTTGTCCACATCATATCAAACCTAATATAGGTAGCATAGTAGCACTGTTTAGTAGCAAGGAGCAATGATGGAGATCGGACAGTTCTATCAAGATGCACTTCCAATAATACAGCAATCAGCCATGCCAAAAAAATCTTCACAGGGTACCCTTCTTGAGGAATACTACTAGGTGTTCGACACACAAAGGTACGTATTTGTGCAGCCTATCAATTTCTTATGAATTGGTAACCGCCACAAGCTCTGGCCTATCCCATACAAAGCTTTTCAAGGGCCAGGTTCTCATCACCATTGACACCTTCCAATGTACTCCTCACCAAAGCTTCGGGGAATCCCATCTCCGTCAGCTTCTGTACCTGCAGCATAAGCAAAATCTTCTGAAGCTTAAGCTTAAAGAAACACTGGAAAAATTGAGCAGTAATTGTTACCAACAAGAAGCTGACAATTAGTTTCTAGTTCCTTCAGCAGAAATACATAAGGGAAGAAGAACTGAAACCTTTTCATCGATTCCGACAGATGCCATCATGGCAAAAGCTTCAGTCCAGTAACGAGCAGTGCCTATGAAGGTCTTATACTCTCGAAGGTACTGTGCAACATGCATAGATATATTAGTTAAGACACCAGAACGTGAGAAGATGAACAATAAATGCAAACTCAAGGGCTTCTTCGAAAACGATGAACATGGCACTGAACAAACGCATCTTGATTATGATATAAAAGAAACAGGAACCTGCTGGGCGACTACTGCATCTTGAGGATCCTTGGGCTCAGGAGCAGAAAGTAGTGCTTGCAAAGACAAAAGCGCAGTTTTCATATTTAAGGCAGGACTCCATTGATCCTTCAAGATATCCAGGCATATTGCGCCATTTTGGCTGCTTATGTTTGGATGCCTTACACAAGATAAAGCAACAAGTTCAGGATCAAGAAGAGGAGCACTTAAAATGCTGCAACAATAACAAAATAATCTGTAGCCAACACATTTAGAGCAGATCTAGTCCAGAAGCAAGATAAATTAGATCTAGAGATACATACTTACCAGAGTTTTCAAATTTGATTTTTAATTTTCTTTTTTGTAATATGGCACAAATTCGCAAACAAGGACACCCAGCAAAATTTTCTCAAGGAAATAGAGCTCGTATCTCTTTGTTTCTTGTTTTGGTTTATCCACTGCAATTCGATCCTTATAGAAAACTTGCTACCATATTATCGAATAGAGGACAGCTAGTCGAGAAGGACAGCACAGCCAACTTTTGAGTACTCTTCGACCACTATCGAGAAACAAATGGCAAGTAAAAGATGGCACTCAATGATGTATTGTCAAATATCTTCAGCGTGATAGACAGAATGGAATGAGTCACTCGCACAGCAAATCCATGATAGCTTTCGAACCGATATTACTCTGTGTTGAGTGCCAAATAGAATTCTCAAAATCCATGATAGCTTTCGAACCGATATTACTCTGTGTTGAGTGCCAAATAGAATTCTTTCTATCGTAAGCTGTTTGACATTTCAATAATTCGATTTGTCATACTGGTAGCAGAATAGGTGTACATAGAGGCTTAAGGTCACGACATCAAATCTCGCTATCACATATATTTAGCACTTGATAAGGTGCACCAATGCATTCATTGCATTATAAACAAGTTCATGCTGAAATACAAAATTTATGTATAAATATGTATCAATATAGGAGCTATAGCCTTGGGCCACTCCCTCTCTCGCTTGCATATGACGCAAGCTTACCTAACGAACTTCAGACGAGTGAAGTTGAAAGATTTGCACACAGATCTCAAATGTATGTATGTTGAAGTAATGAATCAGAAAAAGAAATTAAAAGCCGCAGAAAGATGGGAATCTCCTTACCAAACTTTCGTTATGAATCGCATTTTTGGAGGCTCATAAGGGTATTGATCTGTAAATACGATGGTAGAGAGAAAAAAGGGTGAGAACCTGAATCTCCTGGCACAGGTTAGACAAATAATAGCAATTAGCAAGGCGAAATTGGAACAAACAAAAGCCGGGGCGTGGCTGATACACTGGTCAAAACCTAAAACCCTTGTTGTAAATAGAAATAGAAATAGAAATAGAAAGAGAGGTGGAGTAAGATGGGGGAAGAGGGTGAGCAGACCAGGCAAAACGATGTCGATAAGAAAGGTGCCGCCTTCGTATGGAGTATCGATGGGGCCGGCGATGGAACCGACGAGATGAGCAAGAGCGTCGCCGGCGGGCTTAACAGTGATGCCAGTGACGGTAGCGTCCTTGCTCAGTTCGTGAAGTTCCTTTTGTACCCTCGCAGGGTCAAGCATCTTCCCAGAAGCGCTCGCTGCTTCAACAATTCCACGACTGGAAAACTGGATCGATGATCAATCACACAGAGAGAGAGAGATAGAGCAGCAAGAAAACCCTAATCGATAACCCAGAATATGAAGCAAAACCCAACTTTTGAACCCACTTGACTCCTCTCCTCACTCCATCATCGAATCTTCTTAATTTTTAAGATTATATTATTGGATTATATTTAGAGCGACAAAATTGCCCAAAACTCCGAACAGAAAAATATGGGAACCCAGAATCTCTGAAGCAACTGCGAATGTGTACATCGAACTAGAGTAAAATTATACCGTAGTTTTCTTACTCAAGATCTAAAATTTCAACAAACATGACCCAACCGCGTCTCTCTTTTGTTATCACTACTCCCTTCTATCTATAAAAAGTACTCCTTCCGTCCTAAATAAATTACTATGATATCATTTCGTTACGTTCGATTTTTATTCTTTAATGATGTTAAAAAAATCTTAAACACACTCAAGATATAAAAAACGATGTTTGATCGTACTAGATTAGACATGAAAATATGTGTCATCGTAATTTATTTGGGATAAAAAAAATATAATATTCTTAAAAAGTCATTATTTAATACTCCCTTCATCCCATAATTCTTACAATATTTATTATTTTGAATGTCTCAAAAATCTTGTTACACTTACATTTTTGATAAATATTTAATCTAAAAAAATCAAAATAATCACCCTCTCCTACACTACGTCTACTATCCCCTCTTATAACTGGTATAGTAAAACCCACTATCACTAAAAAACTATTCTTTCTTCATCAAATCTCATAAAAATTCAACACATATATAAAAAATCGATCTGGATTAAAGTGTTGTAATAATTACGGGACGTAGGGAGTACATATTTTAATGAGTTTTATTTTTATATTAATAATGTACGATCGTTTCGCAACCATTGGTATATAAAAATACATAATGTATATTACAATTAATGTTTACAGAAAATTTCTTTAGGATACAAGTTTTTTAAAAATATTCCCAAAATATACAATCTGAAAAAAAATCCTCCAAACATATAATCTTATTTCCTCACTCTCTTTTCCTCTCCTCTTCCACCTCACGCCATCGCCCATTCCCGCTGCGACCTCTCCTTCGACGCCGCCATCACTGCCGCCCACCATGACTACCTCCCCCAAACTCAATCACCAACCCA
The DNA here is from genome assembly GCA_035668315.1 of Drosera spatulata. Classification (NCBI taxonomy): domain Eukaryota; kingdom Viridiplantae; phylum Streptophyta; class Magnoliopsida; order Caryophyllales; family Droseraceae; genus Drosera; species Drosera spatulata. The sequence goes on along the minus strand of JAOVYX010022332.1, from coordinate 187 downwards.
AAGCACCAACCAACTCGCTCGGGTCCCGCTTTCTTGTCTCCTTCCTCGAAACAGTACGTCCCAAAAGCGCATCTATTGAAGAGAACCGAACTCGATGACATCTTCATCGGCATAATCATCTTCATATTCCCCATTCAACTCAAAAATCCTAAAGGAGAAATAATAAAGATACACTGTTTGGAAGAAA
>JAOVYX010022331.1:0-43537 GCA_035668315.1 Drosera spatulata | reverse complement strand
AAACAAAAAAAAAAAAAAAAAGAATTTCGTTGACGGGTAAATTGGACTTGCATGGGTTTCTTTGGTTTATATGTAGGCTTAACTCCATATTGATCAATATTATCATTAGTAATTTTCTTAACCTCATAATAAATCCACATGATCCAAAATACCCCCTCTATCCTATAGCAAATACAATAAATTGGTCTACACGAGATTTTATATGTGTTAATATTTTATAGAATTTGGTGAACAAAAACTATTTTTTTTTATGATAGTGGGGTTTACTATAATAATTGTGAGAGGAGATAGTTAGTGACTGTAGCTAGGTTTGATTGATTTTGTGTTTTTCTACATAAAAGTTTTCCAAATAAGATAGTGTTGTAATTATTATAGGACATTAAAAAAGATAAATGTTTTACTTATTATGGGACAGAGTGAGTAACTTTCTTTATACAAAATAATATAAAAACAAAAACAAAATATCAAGTATTACCAATTTGTGGAAATAGTCATGAAAGGCGTAAGATGATTGACAAAACTGGAGTTCAAAACTTTCATCAAAGCGTTCAAGGACCGGTGTTCTTCATGCCCGAGCACGGACGTTTCGCCGAAATCACCTATTCAGGTGAAACAAAAAAGTGCCCTGGCGCAGTAGTAAGCGACGCCCAGGCGTGGTTCATGCTTCTAGGACACCAAACCAGGAATTCTTTCGTTGCGCTCGGGCATCGCCATTCCCACGTCGGACGCAGATTTTGACTTTCAGATCTTTGTGTTTTATCTTCTTTGTTCAATTCAAGGCCTATATATACTCCAGGTTATTAGATCTTTATTGTAAGAGAGTGAGAGATCAATTCATGGAGATTCCTCTGGGGTTTGATGAGCAAAACACAAACGAGATCAAGTGGATTTGGATAGTTTAATCTGGTTATTGGTTAGTGTTTATTTTCTTGTGGGTTTTTTCTTTATCTTGAGGGGTTTTTTTTCACTTAAAGATCTAATATCGTTTTGCATTCGTTTATTGTTTTTTGATTGCTCTTCGTTATTATTCGTGATTGAGATCATCTTTAGGTTGAAAAAATTCTAACAAGTGGTATTAGAGCCAGGTTACGAGGATAGGGGAAAAGATCAGATCTTGCGAATAAATATTCGATTTTTTGAGATCTACTTTGTCAAAGAGGATATTCGAAGACTAGGGTTTGTTAAATCTTGCATAATTGGGAAGATGGTGAATGTTGCTAAGTTCAAGATCGAGTCGTTCGATGGGAAGATGAACTTTAGCATATGGCAGAGCACAGACAAAGATATCCTTGTGCAACAAGGATTGTTCAAAGTATTGAAGGGAGAGAAGCCCACTGAGATAAAAGATGATGATTGGGAAGAACTGCAAACTAAGGCTACATCCATGATCCGACTCAGTCTCGTGCCAACGTTGAAGTATCAAGTATTGACGGAGATATCTCCTAAGAATTTATAGGAAAAGCTAGAGCCGATCTATAAGTCTAAATCATTGTCAAATAAACTCTTCTTGAAGATTGACTTGTTTGATCTAAAGATGAAGGAAAGAGTAGATTTGAATTATCGTATAGCATAGTTTAATCTGTTGATTACTCAGTTGGGTAGCTTGGATGTGAAGGTAGATGATGATGATCAGGCTTTGATCTTGCTGAAGTCTTTTCCTAGTTCTTACTCGACATTAAAGACTACCTTACTTGTTGGGAAGGACAAGTTGAGGGTAGAAGAAGTTATTGTAGCTGTTCTTGTCATCAACAAGTTAAATCCTTTAGGTTCAAGAGTATGTGGTGAATTCAGAGAACATAGGTCGAGGACAGTTTAGAAAGCAGTGTGCTCGAGGGTAGTCACGTTCTAGGTCTCGATCGAAAAATCGAGTTCTCTCCCAGATTGAGTGTTACAAGTGTTATGAGAAAGGACATATGAAGACATAATGTCCTCAATACAAGAACAAGGGAAAGAAGCCAACAAGTTCTGCGAATATAGTTACAGATGAGTCCGATGCTAGTGATGGTAACCTTTATGTGGCTTCACCTATTGAAGAGTCTCATGGAGTTTCCTTGGCTGTCAAAGATAATTATCTAACTTCAGAATGGCTTATGGATTCTAGATATTCATTTCATATGTGTCAGCATAGGGATTGGTTTGATGCATTGACGCATAGCAATGGTGGAACAGTGTTGATGAAAAATGACTCGGTATGTAAGTTAGCTGAAGTTGGTGCTGTGAAGGTCAGGATGTTTGGCGGGATTGTTCGAATACTGTCTGATGTGAGATACATACCAGAACTTAGAAAGAATCTTCTTTCTATTGGTGCCTTGGATGCTGCAAAGTGTAGTATATCAATTAGAGATGGGATCATGAAGGTCGTTAAGGGTTCGCTAGTAGTGACGAAAGGCAAGAAGATCGGGAATTTTAAAAAGTTGATCGGGAGCACAGTAGTGGGTGGAGCAGTAGTTTCATACAGTCAGACGTCCGACAAAGATATGCGATTGGGATATTTGAATAGAGGTGATATGACACTTCTTCATAAGAAGCAAGTCCTTAAGGGTGTCACGACTTATGATGTTGGTTTCTGCAAGTTCTATGTGTATGGGAAGCAAAAGCGAGTTAGCTTCAAGGGGGGTTCTTAAAGTTTGAAGGTTGTTCTTGATTATATTCATTCCGATATTTGGGGACGTATCAAGGACGTGTCAAATGGTGGAACTCATTATTTTATGACGTTCATTAATGACTACTCGAGGAAGGTTTTGGTATTCTTCATGAAGTACAAGTCAGAAATATTCAGTATCTTCAAGCAGTGGAAGACAAAGGCAGAAACGCAGTCGGGAAAGAAATTAAAGTACTTCAGATCAGACAATGGCACAGAACATAAAGAAGGCAGTTTTCAGAAATGCATCTTTCTTGGTTACGAGGGCAGCATGAAAGGATACAGATCGTGAGATCCAGTAGCTGGAAAGAAAGTTGTGAGCAGGGGCATAGTCTTTGATGAAGATCATATGCTAGACAAAACTAGAGGGGAAGGCAGTGCAAAGAAGAAAGCAGGTGAGTTAGAACTTCAGGAGGAGTCTCAAGCTGCAGATCAGTATGAGTCTCACATAGAAGTTCAGATTCCGTGTGATCAAATTGAAGTTGAACAAGTAGGTGAACAACCCGTATAGCAGCCTTACAACATAGCCTTGGGGAAAGGTTAACGTAATACTAAACCTCCAGAAAGACTTAGTTTTGAAGACATGTTGTCTTTTGTCTTGGTTGTAGGCGATGGTGATCCTAGCAGTTACAAGAAGACCATTAGTTCCATTGATTGCAATAAATAGATGGTGGTTAACCAACCTGGGTTTGTCTAGTGGTGTTCAACTCAACCTTCTTCTTGAAGGTCTTGGGTTTGAATCCCACTAGCCTCAAAATCCATGTTGGCCACGCCCGTTGACTTTGGTCAAAGCTTTATCCGATGCTGGTGGGGGGGTGCCTTGTCAGTGTCCGGGGGATTAGTCGAGGTGCGCGCGAGCTGGTCCGGACACCCTCGTCACCAAAAAAATAAAAAATAAAAAAAAAAATAGATAGTGGCTATGGTAGAGGAGATAGAGTCACTTAGAAAGAATAAGACTTAGGAGTTGGTGGAACCTCCAAAGGGATCGAAGCCAGTTGGATACAAGTGGGTGTTCAGAAGTAAGGCGGGACAGAAGTAAAAGGCTCGTTTGGTGGCTAAGGGACACTCTCAAAAAGAGGATATTGTCTACAACGAGATCTTCTCTCCAGTAGTGAACCACACGTCAATCAGGTTACTTCTTGTACTGATAGCAGCTTATGATATGGAGGTAGAACAGCTTGATATGAAGATCGCTTTTTCTTCACAGGTACCTAGAGGAGACCATCTATATGCAACAGTCGGAAGGGTTCGTGAAATCTGATAAGGAAAGTCGGGTCTGCAAGTTGACGAGATGGTTGTACGGCCTGAAACATTCTTCTATACAGTGGTAGAAGCAATTCAATGTTTTCATTGTAACACATGGATATTACCGTTGTGAGTATGATCGTTGTGTTTACTATTCATTTTATGATGATGGTTCAATCGTGCTGTTAAGTCTCTATGTGGATGACATGTTGATAGCTTCGAAGGAAAAGAAGCACATTGTCTGCAAGATGTTGAGCAAGGAGTTCAACATGAAGGATCTTGGTGCTGTTAAAAAGATCCTTGGGATGAAAATCCAAAGAGAGAGGGAAGCAAAAAACCTGTGGTTGATGCAAAGAGACTATATTGAGAAGGTCTTGGAGAGATTTAGCATGCTGGATGCTAAACCGATCTCTACACCGTTGGGAGCTCAATTCAATTTATCATCACAGATGTGCCCCGAATCAGAAAAAGAGGTGGAGTACATGTCTCAAGTATCGTATGCTAATGCTATTGGATATCTCATGTATGTCATGGTATGTACTCATCCCGTCATCGCTCAAGCTGTTGGAGTACTTAGTAGGTATATGGCGAATCTGGGTAAAGAGTATTGGAATGCTGTGAAGTAGATTCTATGTTATCTTGCTAGAACTACAGATTATGACATCATATTTGATGACAACAAGGCAGGGAGCAGAGTTGTTGGCTTAGTTGACCTAGATTATACGGGTGACTTGGATTCAAAAAAGTTTATGAGTGGATATATTTTCATGTTCTGTGACGGGCTGATATGTTGGAAATCTGTGTTGTAGCATGTTGTTGCGTTACCAACTACAGATTATGGCATTATATTTGATAGCAACAAGGCAGAGAGCAAAGTTGTTGGCTTAGTTGACCTACATTATGCGGGCGACTTGGATTCCAGAAAGTCTACGAGTGGATATGTTTTCCTGTTTTGTGACGGACTGATATGTTGGAGATTGTGTTGCAGCATGTTGTTGCGCTGCCAACTACGGAGGCGGAATACATGGCGTTGACGGAAACTGATAAGGAAGCTTTATGGCTCAAAGGTATGGTTGAAGAGTTTGGTTACAAGTAGAATAGTATTCAATTGTTGTATGACAGTCAAGAGTGCAAGCTACTTGACGAAGAATCAAGTCTATCATGCTCGAACGAAGCATATTGATATGAGGTATCATAAGATTTGAGAATAGGTTGATTCTCGGGATATAGCTAGACTTGGTACATGAAGGTTCACATTAAGGAGAATGTTGTGGATATGCTAACCAAGGTCGTTCCAGCTATCAAGTTCAAGCACTGCTTGGACTTGATCAATGTCGTCTCTTATTGAGTTCGTGGTGGAGCATCCCCTACCACATGAAAGGGGATGCAAGGTCGTGCTCAGGTATCGGATACGAGGTTGTTCGATGGTTGCTTGTTGTGGTTTGAAGGTTGGAAGCAATTCTAGTGCTCCTTATGAGTAGGTGAAGATTGTTAAAATAGTCGTGAAAAATGCAAGATGGTCGACAAAACTGGGGTTCAGGGCTTTCATCAAACCGCCCAAGCGTAGGTGTTCTTCATGCCGGACGTGGACATTTGGCTGAAATCACCTATTTAGGTGAAACAGCAAAGCGTCCGAGCACAGTGGTAAGCCATGCCCAGACGCAGTTCATGCTTCCAGGACACCAAACTAGGAATTCTTCCATTGCGTCCGGGCGTAACCATTCTCACTCCTGGACTTGAATTTCGACTTTTAGATCTCCGTGTTTTATCTTTTTTGTTTAATTCAAGGTTTATATATACTTCATGTTATTAGGTCTTTATTGTAAGAAAGTGAGAGATCAATTCATAGAGATTTCACTAGGTTTTGCTGAGCGAAACACAAACGAGATCAAGTGGATTCGGATAGTGACGATCGTCGTAATCCGATTATTGGTTAGTGATTGTTTTTCCGTGGGTTTTTTCTTTCTCTTGAGGATTTTTCCCACGTAAAGATCTGATATGGTTTTTCATTCGTTTATTGTTTTTTTTATTGTTCTTCGTGATTGTTCATGATGGAGACCATCTTCGGGTCACAAAAATCCCAACACACTATAATTAAGATGCATAAGTAGAGATCTAGTTATGTGAGTTAATTAAGGAGTTGTATGGTTCAAAATTTTGAAAAACAAAACATGTAACAAAAAAAAAAAAAAAGAAAAAAAAACCAACAACGAAAATAAAAAATCATTTTATAAACAAAATGATTTTTATAAAAACGATCTTGAAAGTTTATTTTGGGCAACAAACCTCGTTTGGTATACCTGTTTTTTCTAATCCTTCGATTGGGGTTCACTATATTTATTTTGCCTACTTGATTGGTGTAATGACTACGTGTCGTATTTAGAAATAAAAATTAACCTTTCAAAAAAATAAAATTCATTTTATTAATCAATAAAACGATTTAAAAAAAAAACCAGAAACGATATCAAAAACGGTCTTAGTTTTCCTCTTGGGGTTGAGTACGATCATAAGGCGCGCAGTACTACATAGTGCTACTTGGTGCCCAATGTATATGCGTGTGATACTGTTTGTGATTCCTTTGATGCAACTGAGTTGATGGGCTTGGATGATCCGACACACCATATAAACAACTTTTTACTTTTATTTTCCTTTTATTATTTTTTTTTCTTATTTTTGATTTGATGCCAAAATTAAAAGGGCGAAAGCTAGCTTGGGAGACAAAATTAAACGAGTCAATGCATGATAGAACAATGAGCCGCGTGTTCTTTTTATTTATCATTGAGACTCAATCCAAACTTATCTAACTGTGTTGCATGTGTCTAGAGTCTCTAGACTATGGAAAAATATCACCTCTCACTATTCTTTTTCTCCCTATAATCTGTTATCTCCATATTCAAGGAATCTTGCCTTTAATTTTCGCCCTCACCCTCAATTCCTATATATATGGTATGCATTGCATGCATTACCTTAATTACTAGTCACTTGAACTTCGAATATATGCACTTCAAGGCGCATAGCTTCCATGTAAGTTATTCTCTTATGAGGAAATTATGTTTGGATACCGCTGCTTCAGTTATAATCTATCTCCTTAATTTTATAAAGCTACAACATGTATACACTTATGGTTAATTATTAGTTGTATGTGGCTATCACATACGTTTGTTCTTCTTCTCCTCTTTTCGCTTGCCGATCTATGGTACATTTTATGAACTGGAAATGATGTGTAAGAATGAAAGCCTTAGTTCTAGCAAGGTGTCGAATGTTATTATTAGTGGGATGGTTATTGAGAATTTGAAAAGTTTATTATATTGTATACATTACGTACTAATCAAACGATATTCGACCAACAGTGGTCTAGTTGATCAACTAACTGTCGTGTATATAAGATGTTCTTATATTTCAGATGGCATAAGAAAAACATTCATGATTTCTAATGATTAGGCACCTAATCAACAAAACCATCTAACTAGTTACATTCGTTTTAATTGGGTTACAAAAATAATTGCTTTGATGCCTGTTACTATATATATATACCTAAAAGGCAAAACATGATTATATGTCTGTATATTTTTGGCAAAAGGGCCCGACATTGTTTTCGATTCATATAATACTCTTTAAGTTTTTTACGAATCTTATAAATATGCAGTTGGTTCAAGTGGTCCAGGAGATTGGAAGCTCTATAAGTGTATATCCCAATGGTAGAGTTGGACCAATTTATTGAAGCTCTTGATCAGGTCAGTCGACCATCACATTGCTTTTCTTTTTTTTTTTTCAATTATTTATTTATTTATTTATTTATTTGAAAATGTGATCATCACATTGCATTAATATCCATCTTACATGTAAATATTTTTAAATTAAAAAAAAACAAAAATCCTTTTTTATGGTCTTTTAGGACGTCACAATTAAGAGATCCATATATTAATTTTATAGATTTGATAACCCATTGCTAAATGAGATTTATTTACTTACAATTAAATATACAGACATCCACTAGATTCTCTATGTCTGGGAGACAAAATGTACATTAGAGATCAATATGTAGGCGACTCACGCTTTCAAGCATGTTCTTATGTCTGACTCTTTTGAAAATAAATAATAATAATAATAATAATAATAATAATAATAATAATAGTATAATAATAATAATAATAATAATAATAAATAAAAATATTAAAGAGCCTATTTAATACAATAATTAGTCTATTACCAATGCATGCAAAGTGTTCGTAGATGAAACAGTTAATTAATGTATCAGACGGTTGAGGATCACCGATCTAATGATGATCACGTGATGGTGATAACGATGATGAGGCCGTCTAATAATGATCAAGACCTAAAATCACACCTAAAAACGAAAAAACGAAGTATACTATCAGAAGGGGCAAGGGTCTTTCGTCGAAAACCTTCTCCAATGCTTAAATCAATGAAGAACTTAAGGAGAATTGTTGGCACGAGGTAAAATTTGTATGTATGGAATTAGATGATTACCTTGCGTTGTGAGCGTGGTCAGCAAGCTAAATCTGAAGTGATTTTTACTAAAAAAAAATTAAAAAAAAATATCTTACATATTAAAAAAAATGAAGATACTTGCTATAAATATCGTTATTCTCATACTTATTTCCCTGAGTATCCTTATTTATTTATTTCTTCATATCTTTTGAGGATCATAATTAATTATTTGAAAATAATAATCATGGTCTTTTCTTTTTTATCATCATCGCAAAGAAATGCCAAAATTAATGATTTTACTATTTTTAATACGAAAAGTTTGCCCAAAGGCATAATATTGAATTTAAAATGAGACAACCCAATAAATAAAGTGCTGTAAATATATTGAGATTAAGAGAATACAACACTTTCAAATGGCCTTATTAACAGGTATTTTTATTTGTTTGGTTTGTGTACCAAACAATTTTTGATCATTTTATAACCTCTATCGTATAAAAATATATGATTTGTACTCCCTGGAGCAAGACCGGCCCGAGTTGATCCTTAACTGATCTATGTTGATGTGCTCGGAATGACATGAAATTAGGTTGGCTGAAACAAAACGACATGACACGAGGAAACAAACACAATTGGCTACCGAGGTGACCCAGTTTTCTACGTTTTGGATTGGTTTAAGTCTTTTTTTCTTTTTTTTTTTACGTTTTATTGTTTTTAGAAAAAACTGAGGGACATTTTGGTCATTTGTGTTATTAGTGTTTTGCGGGAGATAATTAAGCCCTAGCCGTCATTAGTTAGGTAGATTTGTTGTTTGAATTTCAAAAACCCTCATTAGAGAAGAACCATCTAGTTTGTTGCTAATTCCCTTCAATCATAATCATTAGATTCCCTTAGCAACTCTCATTGTTTTAAAATAAATGTAATATTTTTCTATTTTATTTGTTCCAAAATACAATTTTTATTTGATAAATTTTTTCAGACAAAACATCATCATACAATTACAATACTGTTTGCTTAGTTTTTTTAGCTATTATAATTATTGAAAAATCAATTCTATCAAAAATTTGAACTAATGATAAAAATCTCACTAAATATATATCTTAACAATAATAACTCTCACTCATCTTACTAAAATACTTAAAACTCAACCCACATATGAATTTGTGATTTGAATCAAATAATTATAATTATTATTAAATGAAAGAAGTACTACAACTAATACTACATGATAAATGTTTGTAAAATAATCCTTGGTCGTCAAGGCCATTTTACCTTTTTGAGTTCATAAATGTGAGTAGGCAGCTGGTCCCAGTGGCTTACCAACTTCCGGTTCCCCTTATCAACTCCACCGATATATCCCACCGCCTCCTATACTTGCATGCAGGCCGCGCGCGGTGCCCGCCATGTGATGTAATCTAACATGGTTAGTCCTAATTATTGAGACTCAATTAGTAGTGTCAAATGCACGGGCTTGAGCCGGCCCGACCCTGGACTTTGTGGTCCGTCATTGTAGATGGGGCCACTCCGGCCCTGATTTTTACGGGTCCAACTTAAGAGGATTTTTTTCTTTAGGATCGTGGCCCCGTCCTGATCCAGACCCTTATCCAAAATGTCCGATCCGATCCTTTCATTGTGTTTTAAAAAAAAAAACTGTTAGGTTTTTCAATTAAAATCATGAACGGTTTTAAAAAATCGTCACCGATTTTAAGATATAAATTTCTATCTTTTCGAAAACCGTGACTTATTCTTAAAAACTAAGCCTTGTTTTTAAAATTTTATTTTTTAATAATATTTTCACAACGTTGGTTGAGATTTTGTCGGAGGGATGAATGATCCAACACGTCATGAGATTTTGCTCATGTATGCGTTGATTGAGAAATGGTTGATCAATCTTCATTTTTTTTTATCAAATGGACAAGTGTGTTAAAGAACATGAAAATATTCTTGCATTTGGGAATTATATTTTCCAAATTCTTGAGTATCATGATTTTGATTTGAGTAAGGAGAACAAGGTAGAAAACTCTTTCAAGGTTTTGGGGTTTCCGGCTCATCTTGTTACCCTCAAGTGTGCTTTGAATTGGAAAACCGGTATATGAAAGCTCATCTGTCCGAGAAATGTGACGAAGAAGCAAGTGAAGGATTCTAAGAGGCCGGGTTATTATGATCTCAAAGCATCAAAGATAGGTGGAAGGTTTCGGAACCAACCATCACCGTCATGATGAGATCACATAATATCTTAATTAATCGGCTAGCACTACAAGCGAGAATTCCTCCTCCACTGGTCGCGGATGATGATGACGACGACGACGACATGGATATATAGTTCTTTTCTTGTTTTCGGTTTTGTAATGTTTTTATTTTTCTTAGAAGTTAGATATTTCATCTTTCGAATATATATCTTTATATTTGGAACATGTATCTTTCGACATGGATATGTTGTTATATTTATGACTTTTAAATTATCACTTTCTCATGTCAATATGTTGTTATGTTGATGGCACTTCAAATTTTGTTATGTATGAAACTTTGGAACAAACGTAACAATTCAAATATTGTTATATTGGTTGAAATATATTGTTATTAAGGTTTGTAAGTGTAGCACTTTAAAAGATTAAAGTTTTTTCATTTTTGAAAATGAAAACCATGAACGGTTTCCTTAAACGTGAACGGTTTATGAATCAAATAAATTTTCAGAAATCTGTGCATCTCAGTGATCAAAAATCGTCAACGGTTTTAAGAAAACCGTTGCCGGTTTAGGTAAAAACACCAACGATTTACCGATTACGGTTTTAGATCATTGAGATGTACAGATTCATGTAAACTTTCATGCTGTTAGAATCGTTGTCGGTTTTTGATACCGTGAACATTTATGAAAAAAAGTCTAACGGTTTTCTAAACCGTTAGCGGTTTTTACATTTCATAAAAAAAAAAAAAAAAGGGTCTTAAAAACCAGTCATAAAGGCCGGACAGCCCAGTCCAAGGGTCAGGTCAAACCCGGATTATTTATGGGGTTGGGTCGGGCTTTTATCCTTGAGATTAAGGCCCAACCCTGACCCCTATCTAAAAGCCGGCCTGGCCCGGTCAAAGTCAACTGGGCCGGGTCTAGTCCAGGCTCTCCACGGGTCAGGCTACGCCATTACATGGTAACTCTAGACTCAATGGCACAAAAAATAATTTAATGATAAATCCTTTTTTCTTTAATCAAATGGTAGGGGGATTCAAGACTCCTTAAAAACAAAGATAGGTACATTGGATGGATAGACTCTTAACATGGAAAGAAGCTGCTAGATATTCATTAATGTCACACTATGAATTCGTGTACATTTCAAGATTTTTCGTTTTTGTTTTAGCTATGACAAAAAAATTATAAGAACTAATCTAATCTAGCATTATTATTTTACGATAATTTTGTAAAAAAAATTTAATCATTTTATGACAGCTTCGAAAAACAAACCTTTACAATTATGGCTTTTTGATATATTAACCCCTCAAAACTGACTAAATTCCATATTACGTCCTTAAAAAATCATAATTCCATATTATCCCCTTAAAACCTAGGGTCTTGTACATATTATCCCTTTTAAATTTACATAATTCCATTTCATCCCCTTAAGAACTCAAAATTCATTTTTATACCCTTAAAAATAGATTATATTGATATTTTACCCTCTTTGATCACCTAATAAAAAGGTTACGTGAATTGATAAATAATCAAAGTTAAATGGTTTTGACAAAAAATATGAAAGAAAAAAACAATCAAATTCTCTATCATTTTCCCATATATCTTTTTATATAAACCGACTCTAGCTAGCTATGTCTTCTCAACTCATTCCCTTCCTCCGTCTCGACAAACGCGTCGCTTCTATCAATCCATCATCATAATAAAAAATTCACAGTGCTTGCATTAAACATTGATCAATTAATATACATGTAATAATTATTCTTTTGGAATTGAATAACAACTGTTAGATTTATTTAAATTATTTTAATTATAAAAATGACAAGGATAATTTTTATCATTTTAGGTGATATTTTTGAATAGGACATGATGAAAGGGGATAAAATATCCATAAGATAGATTTTTAAGAGGGTAATATGGAATTATTAGTTTCTAAGGGGTTAATATGAAATTATGCAACGTTTTAAGAGAGCAATATGAAATTATGTGTTTTTGAGGGGTAATATGAAATTTCTTAAAACTAAGTTTTAAGGGGATAATGTAAAATTTTAAGTTTTAAGTTTTAAGAGGGTTTTGATGAATGTTGGGAGTATTTCATTGTTTTGCGTCCCGAGACAAACTTTACTTCAAAAATAAAAAAGTTTGACTATTAATTAGTATAATGTATTCGGGATTGTGGGAGTCGACAAGCCCTCGCTTCTATTAATCCATCATCATAATGAAAAATTAGGAGTGTTTGCGTTAAACATTCATCAGTTAATATTTATATAATAATTATCTTCTTGGAATCGAATAGCAACTCTTAGATTTATTTGAATTATTTTAAAAATAAAAATGACAAGGATAATTTTTATCATTTTAGATGATATTTTTGAATAGGATATGATGAAGGGGGATAAAATATCCATAAGATAGATTCTTAAGGGCTAATATGAAATTATTACTAGTTTTTAAGAGGATAATATGGAATTATGCAACGTTTTAAGTGGATAAAACGAAATTATGAGTTTTCGAGAGGATAATATGAAATTTCTTAAAATTAAATTTAAGGGAATAATATAAAATTTCTTAAGTTTTAAATTTTAAGAGGATAATATGAGTTTTTGTGAATGTAGGGAGTATTTGATTGTTTTGCATCCTGAGACAAACTTTACTTCAAAAACACAAAAGTTTGACTATTAGTACAATGTATTCGGGACTGGGGGAGTCGAAGAGTTCATGATTCAAATTAAGCCTGAAAACTTGAAGCCTGAAAACCAACATTTGATTAAGAAACCAGCTTTAGATTGCTGATGGGCTGTTTTGATAACACCAACATCGTTAAAAACTGTGAAAACGAAAATCAATGTTAGCATCAGAAAACTAGCCACAAAAATTTTAAAAAAGTAATTTTCTATAAAATGAATCTTCATTATTATATTTAGATGTATTAGAAAATGAAAACTAAAAAAACATTTTTTTTATTATCTATTTTTGTTCCATATGTTTGAAAAATAAAATCAGTATAGAAATGTATCCGTCTCATCATCCAATGAAACCAAAATAAAAAATTACATAGAATTGATACTAAAAAGACCCTAAAAATTTTTAAGGAATTGTTTTTTTAATTCTTTTTTAATTTTTTGTTGAAGTTTCGTTTGCAGGGATGCATGCATTTTGTGATTTTGAGAAGCAACCAAAAAAAATATGCCAAGTCCCCCGAACTTCTACTAGGAAACGAAATCCTCGTGTTAGTACTCAACCGTTTCTCCCTCTTTTTACGCAAAAAACGGCTCCATGCATCTTATAATGCTCCATGTTCCATGTTTCATGTGCTGCGTCATGCACTGCGTTTCCTACAGTCACACTTTATATCACTTAATACTTATAGCCTATAGGCCCATGAGAGTTATACAAATTAAACATTCTTCCCTATTGAGAAGAAGAATATTCGTTACAAGTTGACGATCATCAAGTCATATTGTCATGTTCCACAAATGAAGTTCAATTGATAGATCATGAAACAACAATTGAAATCTTAGTAAAGCCAGTACAGTTTTGAATATCTTCTTAATATACGTTAAAAACGGTTTTTTCTGAGGTGATATAAAAAAATTTCCATTACACCATACCAGGAACAATTGATAAGAAGACCAACACAATTATTAAGGTGACTCTTTAATTATTTCACCTTTCGAGTTAAGTGTTTTGAAAATAGTTTACACCATGCTTCTTTTTTGCCATATTTCTTCTACAATCATAGTTTTGAATTAATTAGAACTTAGTTTCATCATTCATGCATATATTATAAATGGTTTGGTAGATTGCTATCTTTTAAATAGGTTAAAGAAAAACAATGAAGAAGCTTCCCCTGCATTGAATATATCACACTGGCCATGTTTCACTCTTGAGAATATAAAGGGTAGATACATTATTCATGATTATATATGTACTCATGCATTGACATATCGAAATTCATTGTCTCTCATTTACTCAATTCCTCACTCAACATTGGTCATCAATTCATGACATATACACAAATGTTACAGGTTTTTCCATCGATGGACTCCGACCCTCCGTTTGAGGAAACCTACATGACACTCTTCCAAGACTACAAACGCTCATATCTCAAACCAAAAGTCTTATCAAATGATATCATTTCATCGACAGACATAGTCATAGAGCAATGTGAGCTCCCCCTCATCGACCTAAGCCGACTCAACAATCAGGCCCAAGTCGAGAGGGAGGAGTGCATGGTCGAGTTGGCCAAGGCCTCCACGGAATGGGGATTCTTTCAAGTCGTGAACCACGGGGTGTCGAGGGAGGTGCTTGATGCCATGAGGACCGAGCAAATTAAGTTGTTCCGGGAGCCATTTTATAAGAAGGTGGAGAACGACAAGCACATGAACATGTCTAAGGGGATTTATCGGTGGGGAACACCCACAGCCACTAGCCTCGACCAGTTATCGTGGTCTGAGGCATTTCACATTCTTATGACGGATGCGCCTCGCCTCGCCAGCGCCTCCTCTCTAAGGTATGTAAGCTATGTCTCTATGTTCATCGTTGGTTGGTTTGCAGTCGATCCCAAATTTAATTTCGTGATAAGTATTTTTAATTGTCTTTCCATTTTTGTATGTTGAGATGTTATATTCAAAAATGAAAGATGGTCCAATAGGAGAAAGGGAAAGATTGTTTTGGTGATGAATGAGGCAGATTGTTCGAGAAGATATTTAAAGAAGTCAACCTAGACAATAAAACATGTCTCCTATATTTTAAATTTAATTTTAGTACTCCACTTGCTGGCTACTATTGTCATAGTCTTGACAAAAAAAAAAAAAAAAAAAAAAAAAAAAATTTACTTGAGTTCAATGATTAATTTAAATTCCTCTATGGACAATGATAATACATATGTATTCCAGTATATAGAAATATAGTTGACACCATAACAAACGTTCACTTAATATAAGAAAACAGATTGTGTTCATCTTTTTTTTTTTAATCGTTTTTCATACACATTTCATTGAATTACGTTGTTTATAGATACAAGTTGCAAAGTACTACCAGTTATACTGTTACAGTGTCGTAAATATAGTATATCTTCGTCAGATTTTTGGAACACGCTTCTCACATGCATCTAAATGTACATGTTTTGCCCCACTTGAGAAGATGCTTATAAAATCACATGCTTAAGGGTAAAAAAGCCAAGAAAATAATCTTCGCGTCGTGTTGTCTGGTTTGGGAGGCCAATGAGGGAGCCTACCATGTTCTTGTTGCTATGTCCGCCGTGGCCAATGAGGGAGGTCAAAATCTTGTTAGGTGGGGAGACCAATTGGGCATTCATTTTATACGAACCCAGATGTTAACACAAGGTGCATAAGTTATGTCACGTGTTTTATTGTCGATGTAATCAATTCTTATAATTAACTTTCATACTAATCAATGGAATCGTTAACTTTACAAATAAATAATGTTGTATATATTGAATATTTTTTTGGGTTTTTATAATTGGCATACGGAAAATAACAATAATTATATGTTATTGAAATGATATAATTTTAATTTGAGTTGTCTAAGCGGTTGATTTCGAATTTTGTTGGATGTTATTGAATCAACCTTCAAAAATTAACGGTTCACTCAATATTTATAGATCAACAATGAAGGAATTTTCCACTCACATATTCCAGCTAGCTCAAAGGTTGGCTAAAATCCTTGCGGAGAGATTGGGACAGGAATCTACTTTTATAGAGGAGAATTGTTTGCCCAACACTTGCTACATAAGGATGAATCGATACCCTCCGTGTCCAAGATACTCACAATTGTTCGGCTTAATGGCTCACACCGATAGCGATTTCCTGACGATCTTACACCAAGATGAAGTTGGAGGATTACAGCTTGTCAAAGATGGGAAATGGATTGCTGTTAAGCCTAATCCAGATGCTCTAATTGTCAACATTGGAGATCTGTTTCAGGTACCCAAATGAAACATGCTACGAGTAATACTTATAAGGATGGAAGCCTAATGAAATCAAGCTGTTTGCTTTGAAGTATCTTTGGGCTACACTAACACCTATTTGTTGAAAACATTAGTCGTTCTGTGTCCAGGAGGTAAAACCGAAAAAACCTTTCAAGTTCCATATGTTTGTCGACTATCCATCACCTTTTAACCGTGAAACCGTGCTATTGATTGGATTTCAATGGAATACTATTTCATGGTTATTAGCTGATAGTATCCGCACCTGCAGTAGATAAATGGAGAATCAAACTTGCCTCATTCTTAAGGGTTCGAAGTGTGATTTTGTAGACATGTAGGTCCATAATTCTTTATTAAACACAGTATATGATCACTCTCTACTTAAGTTGTTCATCTTGATTTTAATGTTTCAGGCATGGAGCAATGGAACTTACAAGAGTGTTGAGCACCGGGTGGTGGCTAACGCGAAGACAGAGAGGTTCTCGACTGCATTCTTTCTGTGCCCATCCATCAACACTGTGATCGAGAGCTGCAAGGAGCCTTCTGTTTATAGGAAGTTTAGCTTTAAGGAGTTTAGGCGGCAGGTCGAAGATGATGTGAGGAACCATGGTCGCAAAATTGGCCTTTCTCGTTTTCTTGTATGCAACTAGAACTATATATCTCGAAACTTTGGATTGCGAAGTTTAGATAACAGATTTGGTAGGGGGAGTTTTAGTTGGTCATATGAAGGGAATTGTCAGTGATGGATAATGTCATCTTTTCGAAATAGTTTCAATATAAATTATCCTTAGTCGATGTAGCTGATTTTTCACAAAATCCTGTTCTTAGATAGTTTTGCTTTCTGATTGATTCATATCACACTCCCACTCATATTGTCCCCAATAACAGAATCTGTAATACACTGTGATATTGCCATTAGAAGTTTTCAAGAAATCATAATTACAAGGATGAAATAAATTGATGAGTAAATCAAGCGCATCTATGTGTATGTACTTGTTACCCATGATTTGTAAGCATATTCTCAATGGAATCCCTTTCAACTCATTCTTTAGGATCGAAGTTGAAGAAAACATCATTTTGAGAACACTTGTTGTTAGGATCAAAATTAAAAAGGAGAACTCAATCCCAAAAAAATATTCAAATAGAAGAGAGAACCTTTCTAATTTGTAAAACATTATATGGTTTTTCACGTAGTAGATGTGGGTAAACTACAGTGGAAAATTCTGTTCAAGATTGACTCGAGATTTGATCCAGAATTGAATATTTATTTAGTCGATGAATCTTATCAACGTCGATGAAGAATTTTTTGATGAAATTATTTAGTTTTATTTCAAATTTCGCGATTCGTGGCAAGATATGACTTCCCAATCCAAGTTTCATCTTCAACTCTGGTAGAAGAATACCGAGTAAAAAATGGACTAATTCAGGTACATTATTCAAAAAAAAAGAAAAAAGAAAAAAAAAGAACTTACTTTATATTCTAGATGATCCTTCTAGAAAAAGAGGAGTTCCAAATTCTTTCTTCCTTTTTTGATTGGATGTGATGTGAAAGAGATCTTCTAATAGCAAATTGTATTTTGATTACATGTTGGACTCCCCTGAAACACGTTGGCGTGCGTAGAAAGGAGTTGCTCTGCCTAGTTGAGCAATCGTCCTTGTACTTGTATTTGTGCTACAGATTTGATAATGTCGATAATTTCTTGTCAAGATAAAGATTTCATGATCGAAGACCATAGTTATCTCTCTTCAATTTGAATATGTTAAATTGGTATTGGTTAGCTTAGTATGTAATATCCCATTTCTAATTCCTGGGGAAAGCCTAAATCGATAATATCATTGGTAGAGCCACAATTTCACATGCTTCTTTGCCCATAATCTCACTAACAACCTCACTAATAATTGTCTGTTTTCCTTTTCAAACTCGTTCGCCCACTCAAACTGGCTTTGTAGTTTTATAACAAAATTCAACATGTTCTTTGGCGAATTGATCGAAAGAGGAGTCGATACGGGACTGTAGTTCCTCATAGAAATAGATAATCTCCACGCTGTCCTCAATATTAATAAGATCCTCATTAATAAGAAATGAGTCAAACACATAAAGAGCAATAGGTAGAGTAATTCCCAAGATAATTATAAAAGCAAGATGTGTACGCGGATCAACTCGTCAAGTTCCCATTCCAATAGAATACACACAAGGACAAGTTCGTATGACCTTCAACATAACTTAAGTCGTCAAAAGAATCTCAGAAACCCACCAAAGCACTAGGTCAGAAAAAGGATTCCTATTCGAAGAGTGCATAACTGTATGGATAAGCTCACACTAACTCATCGGGATCCTAGGTATTCTCTACCCACCCTCCTTGTCGATTTCGGGTATAGGTACCTCTTTTCGATGAAGGTCGTTCGAGGTTTTTCTGAGAGTATGGCATAGCTTACTTGATTGTCGAGTGCGTACCTATCAAATCAAATTACGCCTGGTACTAACTCTGAAACCAAGTGAATTCATTTTTTGGCCCATATTACTTAACCCCTCTCCCACTCATAGAGATACGTTACTCTTTCAATTTCTTACTCAGTCTTTCAGATTGCCTCTATCTTCTTTTCATTTTCTCACCTAGTCTTTTAGATTCCCTATGTCTTTTTTCAATGTTATTTTCTGTCCATGCAAGATCATGAATAAGTAACTACACCCAATCTCCAAAAAGATCCCAATACTTCTTTTTTTTTTTTTTTTTTTGAAAAAGTTGGTAAGGATTCAAATATCCTTTTATTTCTTAAAGAATCAAAAGTTGCAGATAACCTTTTTTTTTTTTCAACCTTTTTGTGAAGTGTTGATTACTAATCAACAAACCTTGATCAACAAGAGAAAAAACGACTTCCTCCTATAAAAACATAGGCATACGTCGTACAAAGAGTTTCCCTCCTTCTTGATTTCTAAATATAGAGTGTCCTAACCATCCAATAGCTATTTCATCCCCATTGTCTATTGAACCCGCTCGGAATAATCTGTCTTTTGTCGGATTATTGCCAATGTAATCATAGAAAACTAATTTCTCGAGAATTTTATCTTTCCACCACGCTGAGTCTTTCATATCATTGCTCGTCGACCTGCTTCTATTTGTCTTGATGTGATCCAAGTGGGTTCTAGTGCCTGAAAAGCATATTTACCGAAACATATTTAATTCCGATTCTCATTCCAAAATAATCACGAAAGGTTATCTTTCTTCTTTTCATAAAGGTTATTATTCTCCTTTTTAGATACTAACTCTTTGAATGAGTTGTCTTTAGGTAATTGATCGAGTTTCTTTTTTAGCATCTCAATCCAAGTCTTGCGATGCTCATCTGTTTCAAAGATATGTATCAGAAAATAGGTATTAGAAAGTTAAAAATGACTTCACTATCTTCGATGGACTTCACTACCTTCACTATATTCATGCTTCTTTCTCTAGTATCATCTAGAGACTATGAGTCCCACCGACAAACTAAGAATTTTTATGAGTTTTTTCCTTCTTTACTCATCGAAAAGGCTCTTGTGTAGAAAAATCTTACCCTGAATCATTTCAATTTTCGAGAACCATTCCGAGGCTTGTCTTAGACTTCCAAGAAGATCCAAGGGTATCGAGACTTGATAATCGTGAATTTCTTCTTGACGCACCAGTTCGAGGAAATGTCGGATTGAAAGTATGGTTAAATACAATTCTTGCTAACGAATTCATCATGCTCGATAGATAGAATGAAGAAAAAAGACTCCATATCTCCCTAACCTAGTCCATAATCGGTCTAAATAAGTCTGTAAAGTCTATAATACTATCCTATTTACTCACTCAGTAAAAAAGCATTGCATATATCTTTTTAACCTTACCTTCCCAAAGAAAACAATGAACTTCTATGAAAAGATTTCACGGGATTCATCCAATTGTCTTGATCGTGGGCTATCATTGAAAAATAAGAATGCAAGGATTGCCTATGATTTTTTATAGTAGGGAATGAGTCACTCCTCCACTTTTTGAACCAAGATGGTAATATTACTTCTCCATCGATCAATAATCTATCCCATTGATATGCATCCAGTAGGAATTGAACCTATGATTTCGTCAATTATGAGTTGGATGCTTTAACTATTCAATCATGGATGCTTCGTGGGTATCTTTCTACAATGAAATTTAAAGGAAACTCGCTATTGCGTTTTCTATTTATACTGACTAAAATAGTATAGAAACTAGCCCATTCCCATTTTGGACAGAATAGATCGACTAATTCTTTGATTCCAATTAGTAAGAGAAGAGGGATCTTGAACTAAGATATAGATTCTAGAAGTTAAAAGCCTCAAAAATCTCTCTTAGACTATGACCAATGCCCCACTTGGTTCTATACATGTGACCCACTATCAGGAAAAGAATTCCAAATGCTAAATGATGGTGTGCAAGATTAGTCAACCATATACCCCAAGTTACTGGATCTAATCCTCCACGAAAAGTAAGGAATTTTGAATGTTTTGATCAATTCAAGGTGAAAAATGATAAACATCTTACTTGTGGACGTTTTATTCTCTCTCCACTTATCAAAGGTCAAGTCGACACAATAGATATGGCAATGCAAAGAGTTTTGCTTGGAGCAATAGAAAGAACATGTATTACGTGTGCAAAATTTGAGAAAATAGCATACGAGTATTCTACCATAATAGGTATTGAAGAATCAATAATGAATATGAATTTACATTCCGATAGTTATTTAGAATAGGAAGGAATAATCGAATTGAGATCATAATTCTCCTTTCCCTAAGTCAATTTAAGTCAAGTTCAAAACCAATCAATTTTGTCTTTGTCTTCGAAACCTATTGGATATCGTAAGTTTTATTGTAAGAGAAATCATACAGACTCGATCGAATCCTTGGACTTAATAAAAAGTTATGAGGTGTTCGAAAATGGTTGAAGTATTTGAATAGGAGGATCACCATAATTATAGCCCTTCATAAATTTACCAAAGACAAAAATGATTTATTTGGTATTATGGATGACTCGTTACAGCGGGATGACTTTATTTATGTTTGTTGGTCCGGTCTATTGCTTTTTCTTGTGCTTGTTTTGCCTTAGGGGGTTGGTTTACAGGTACAACTTTTGTAACCTCTTGGTATACTCATGGATTGGCCAGTTCTTATTTAGAAGGGTGTAATTTCTTAACGGCAGCGGTTTCTACTCCTACTAATAGTTTAGCACACTCTTTATTGGTACTATGGGGCCTTGAAGCACAAGGAGATTTGACTCGCTGGTGTCAATTAGGTGGCCTGTGGACCTTTATTGCTCTCCATGATGCTTTTAGACTAATTGATTTTATGTCACGTCAATTCAAACTAGCTCGATCTGTTTAATTATGACATGATTATGAAATCGTATTTTCTGGTCCAATTGCTATTTTTGTTTTTGTATTTCTTATTTATCCACTAGGTCAGTCTGATTGGTTCTTTGCACCTAGTTTTGGTGTAGCGGCTATATTTCACTTTATCCTTCTTTTTCTTCAAGGGCTACATAATTAGACCTTGAACCCATTTCATATGATGGGAGTTGCTGGTGTATTGGGCATTGTCCTGTTATGCGCTATTCATGGTGTGACGATAGAAAATACTTTATTTGAAGATGGTGATGGTGCAACTACATTTCGGGCTTTTAACCCAACGCAAGTTGAATAAACTTATTCCATTATTTTTGGTCCCAAATCTTTGGATTTGTTTTTTCCAATGAACATTGGTTATATTTCTTTATGTTATTTGTCCCCATAATCGGTTTATGGATAATTACTCTTGGGGTAGTCGGTCTAACTTTGAACTTACGTGCTTATGACTTCATTTCACAGGAGATCTGTGCAGCGGAAGATCCCGAATTGTAGAATTTCTACACTAAAAATATTCTCTTAAATGAAGGGATTTGTGCTTGGATGGCGGCTCAACAACAACCTCATGTAAACCTTATATTCCCAGAGGAGGTTCTACCACATGGAAACACTCTTTGATGGAACTTTATCTTTAGCCAGTTGTGATAAAAAGACCACCGGTTTTGCTTGGTGGGTCGGGAATGTTCGACTTATCAATTTATACAGTAAACTACTCAGAGCTCATGTAACCCATGTTGGATTAATCGTATTCTGGACCGGAGCCATGAACCTATTTAATATGGATCTTTTTGTACCCGAGAAGCCAATGTATGAACAAGGATTAATTTTACTTCCCCACCTAGCACAGCCATACATAACATAGAAATCACACTTGGGAAGTGTGGACAATTAGCTAGAGCAACGGGTGCTGTAGCAAAATTGATTGCAAAAGAGGAAAAATCCTTCACAGTCAAATTACCTTCTGGGGAGGTCTGTTTGATATCCAAAAACTGCTTAGTAACAATCGGACATGTTGGCGATGTTGGAGTGAACCAGAAAAGATTAGGCAAAGCGGGATCTAAGCGTTGGTGAGGGAAACGATTTGTAGTAAGAGGAGTAGTTATGAACCCTATACACCATCCCCATCTATATAATTTAAAATTTAGCCCCACTCTACCAACGAAAATGACGGATTTCAAATCCACAGATCAGAAATAAAAGTCAAGATATTACCCGCAGATTTCAATGCTGATCGGACAGGAATAACCAATTTAGAGTCTAACTCCATGTAATATCCGAAAGTTTTGAGAATTTAAAAATGAATATATAACATACGTACAATACGTATGTAAATAAAACACGAATAAAAGACGTTAAATATGAACATTATAGAGCGAGTTAGAAGTATATAACGTTACGAATTAAAAAATAGTCATGCTTAAAGGTTATAGATTTAATCCAAGAAAATATTTGATTATTAAATCAAATATGACGATGGAATATTTAGGATAATTAAATGATCGTTGTGACGATGAATATTACGAATAAATAACGTTATAACATTATAACGTTATAAAAGTTGCACGATAGGACTATCGATTTAATCCAAAAAATAATGGATAATGACTCGGGAGGTGATACTTTATTATATGGGATAGATATATCAATGCAAATAAATTATCGATGAATTAATATTAAGAAATTAGGTAAATAATAGACTGAACGAGACGTATCGTGGGACAGAACGGGATATTTTTCCCACACTCCACCTGCTCCTCCACTTTCTCCCGCCCTGTTCTCCTTTCCATTCCACTCACACCATCAGTCTCCACCATCCCACTGCCACTTTCCTCCCATCACTCATTTGCCACCACCAACAGCAACCGACGCATGTGCCATCATCTTCAACGTCAAATTCGGCCACCACATCGATCATCATCATCATCATTCTCATCGTCGTCACTGCGTGAACCACTACCTCTGAGCTCGTAATCATCGCCACCAGCGACCGCAGCAACTCCAGCAACACCAAGGACGGGAACAAGAGCATCAACGGATTCGTTCGTGTGATAGTGTGCATAAGGAAATCAAACGCATTCGAGGTAGCCTCACTCGTCCGAGACGCCTCTTTTATTCGATCACAAGCTTCCTTTGCATCCGTGGGTGTTTTGGGTTATGTTTTTGCTGTGTTGATGTGAGGAATGGAATGGATGCATTGTGGTATTAATTGAAGGATCCGTGAGCGTCGGACGTGAGTTTTCTGCAGGTTCTGGGCTACAGAACCGTCGCGCCCGCGACGCTGAAAAATCTGGCATTTTGGCCTGACAACACCGTCGCGCCTGTGACCACCCTGAGTAGCCCCCACGACGGGGGTCACGCTCGCGACAGGGCCCAGTCACGGCAGCGACGGCCTCCTGACCAAGGAAATAATCGACCTCGTTCGTCGAACCTTAAACCTAAATGCGTATTTGGGATATATAACTCATACGCATGAAAATATAGCATTTCACGTGCTTATATGATCACGTTTGATATGTGGTGGGGTGTTTGAGGTGGAAATGAACTAATATACACACCATTGTACTATATATACCCTCTCGGGAAATAAATGATAACGACCTCTAAACGATTTAATAAAACGGAAGCGGGGATGTAGAACATAGTTACACTATCTATGTGAACTAATGAAAAAGCGAACGAATAAGAAATATTGCATCCCTTAACTGATAAGGTCGACATTGACGTCCCTTTTGGATCCGTTGGATTGTTGGTCGTTTTCTCTGGAATTATTGAGAAGGTCGAACATGACGTCCCTTCTTTGATCCATTGCGATCATTTGTTGCATCCTTGAATAGCCTTGGTGGCTTGAGTTTGAGTCATTGCACTCCAGTGTGATCCATTTGAGTCATCGTCACGGGTGAGAACTAGCTAGGGAGCGATGGGTATCCCCCATCCTCTTTGCATGCATACAGCGACTTCGACGCTGTTGTGACGGGGCCATGGGTTTCTCTCTACAGGGAGACCCAAATTATCTCAATGCTGGCACACGGTGCCTTATTGAATGTACACAAGAGGTGCAAGACAATGCACGAAGTAGGCAGGTGCGAAAACATAATCTATTGGGTACCCCGACAGACGATTGATATTTTATCTCTGTACTCCGAGTCGATCATATCCTTGGGTTGTCGCTTTTGAGTCAAGTCATGAACCCTAAATAAATGCAAAAGAAGAGAATGACTCTTAAAAGCGATACAAAGCCATATAAAGCAATATAAAACGATGCTGTTTGATATGACGCCCATATTTTCCTATCATATATAAAAATATTGTAGGGACTTTCGACGATTGTCATAACCGTTAGCGGAAGTTCCCTGTAATTGGGATTCATACACCTGAGATTGCTGAGGTTCGTTAGCTCACGGTTATGTGTTTCAATTGCAGGTAGCCCCCAATAGCACCTGAAGGCTCTTAGTATGAGCATGCATGCATATAGATGATCTCACGTGCTTCGGATATTATAGCAGATCAAAGGTTCTATTTTGTTTAATGTAATAATCGATCTGCATTGCTTCTACACCAATGCTGTATTAAAATAGGTATTCGAAATTGTAAGCTATATATTTGGCTACTGATTATAGTTTCCTTGACTTCTATACCCCTAAACCCATTCGGTTTATTTGACCTCGTCACGGACTTGGTTCGTGACGGCATAACGCCCACGTGTCTTCCAGTACGGAAAGTCAGGGCGTTACAAGGTGATATCAGAGATGCTAAGAAAACATGAGAGATAAATAAGTGAAATTTATAGGATTGCATATGAATCGAGTGTGGAGATGTTGTTTGGGGGTTAGGATGCGAGACTTGGTAACTTTATCCTTTCAAATTGAGGAAGTACTTATATCTACATTGTATTCTCAAGAGGATGGATGCTGATGGTCGTATACCAGTATTGTCTATACATTCATGCATTCATCCTATGCCTAGGGGAATGAAGTTGCTACCGATACTGCACTTCGTAGACAACCACCTCATCCCGACAGCCATTGGGGATAATCCCCTGTTTCGTCATCCCGTACTAAAGGCATGCGTCCTACTGCAGGCGCTTCCAGATACAAAGTGGTACTCCCGATATCGTGCAGCTTATACCCACCTACTCGTAGACGGCGAACCGAATAGTCTTTACCATTGGGAGGGAAAGTGGCACATGACGTTTCATATGTTGGCGGCCATCCCATGGAGAGATAGGGATAACTTTCCTTCACCTGTTGACATAAATACGGAGGGAGAGAGAAAGCAAGGCCAAGTCTACGCGCTTGGCAGGAGATCAAGGGATTATGAGGAGCTATACCTGATTCGACCTATCGCGGGTTACGCCCTAAAGAGAAGGAGACTGGAAGATCCCAGAATGGTACCAGGAGATGACCTTATGGAGGTGCCGATCTCCCCGTCGGTCTGTAGCTGGGCCCTTGACAGCACCCTCGACAGTACCCATTATAGTGGCAGACCCCATACCAACACCAGTGACAGTATCAGAGCCGCAGCCTATGTCGATAGTTGAGGCTGAGATAGGGGCAGTAGGGGATGTAGCAGCAGTGGCAGCGCCAGAGGCAGAGATACAGGCCGATCCAGAGCCTGAGGCACAGGCTGAGCCAGGAGCAGTTGTCGATCCTGAAGAGGAGGATCCCGAAGAGGAGGATCCAGAGAGGATTCTAAGGGACGACTCCGAGGGTGAACCCGAGGAGGATTTTCTCGAGGACGACCCCGAGTCCTTGGAGAAGGGGAGGATGACGGCCAGCTTGATTGGGGTTGGGACGATAATGAGGATGGGTATGATGCTGAACCTCCGATCAGTCGGGAGGTGACTCCCGATGTTATGGCTGAGCTCTTCGCACTTATAGTGTCGGACTCAGACTCAGATGCAGACTCAGCCCCAATCCCAGTTTAGGACTTGGGTACAGGTGGAGATACGGACTCCGACCTCGACTCTGCCCACGACCCCGACTCGGATTACCTTCCCGAGTCTGACCTTGACTCCGACTAGTAATTGTAGGTATCTATGTCTGTATGTGCATATGACGAGTTGCTTTTAGTTTTTCTAGTAGACTCGGTGAAAGGATTGTCTAATTTTTTGGGGTTGAATACAGTCCTTCACTCGTCTTTTTGATGTAGCTTGAAAATGGCGTCTTTTGCTGTGAATAAATGGAGTGGAACCCCTGAATGCAAATTCCTTATTTCGACATGCACGTACTTTATCCTATTAATGGTTACAGATGTCAATGATTGTTATACCGACATGTCGCAAGAGGCAGTAAACATGTCCCAAGATGTTGCCGCGAATGAGTCACAGGAGGCTAGGAGCACGTCTTCCCCTGACCTGAACATACCCCTACAGGGGGCAACTAATAGTAATACTGTGCAAGATCCAGCAGCCCCTAGCGCCATTGAGCAATTGGTGGGGGAACTAATCAGAGAAAGGAGGACGAATAACCCCACCCAAGCACATGACGGTGATCACTATTCCTGTCGTATCCTGGCCTACAACCCTCCCCGATTTTTTGGCACGGGCGATCCTGCACTATTGGAAGATTGGATCCGTGAAATGGAGAAGTTGTTTGATTTGGCTCATTGTCCTGACCAGTGGAAGATACACTGTGCTGTCTACTACATGAAGGGAGAGGCCGATGTTTGGTGGCGCACAGTGGAAGAACATGCCAAGGCACCAGGGTTTAATTGGCTACAGTTTATTGAGCTTGTCAGGAATCGATTTTACCCAGATTCCTTGAGAGATCAGAAAGAACAGGAGTTTAAGAAGCTTCTACAGTGGGACATGACCGTCTACGAATATGCTGCAAAGTTCACCAGCCTATTGCATTTTCAACCGCCACACTGTCATTTGGACAGGGAAAAGCAGAAGCAATTTATTGAAGGACTCAATTGAAGGATCAAGGACAAGGTAACAGGCGGAAACACGCTTGCTACCAAGACCTTTATGACTGCGCTGCCAGCAGTGAACGGTACTTCAATGCCAAGGATGAGCATTTTGGTCGTTTGAAAAGGAAGAGGGATGATCGATGACCAAGCGACGGCCCATTGCATGGGGGCGCTAGTAGTTCGAACCACCAGATGGTTCCTTACAACAACTCGCCGCCAAGAAATCGAGCTGGGGGTGGAAGGTTTGGCAATCAGCGCAGACAGTCCCAAGGCTCACGAGCAATTCAGGCGGATTTCAACAGTCCAGAGCTGGCACTCAGGATAGGTCTACTACCAATATCAAATGCTATCAGTGCGGAAGGATAGGACATATGACGAAGGATTGTCAGACAGGTCCATGCCACAGTTGCGGCGAGCGCGGTTACATCAGTAGGGACTGCACAAGGAGGAATGATAATCAGAGGAACACCAATCAGAGAAATAATAATCAGAGGAGTGCCAACCGGAAAAACTACACTGAGACGTCGGTTGCTGTTACACGCCCTCAGGTACAGGTGAATAGGGCAGGAACATCCCAACAACAGCCACCCAATAACCGAGTTTTCATGATGAATCCTCAGGAGGCCCAACAAAGTTGAGCTACCGTCGCCGTAATCTCAAACTCTTTTCGAATAATATCTATACTCTGTTTGATTCAGGTGCAGTGCAATCTATCATTTCTAAGTCATCTTGAACAAGAATAATATAGTACAAACAGAAATACAACGGGGTATTCATATTGGGTTACCAACGGGGGAGGTTGTCGTGTGCGATCACGTTATCGCCCATGCCCTATCGTCATAGGAGGAGAAGAATGCCCAACCGATCTTTTTGTCTTTGACCTCCATGACTTTGATGTCATTTTGGGAATGAATTGGTTGGAAGGGCACAAAACGGCCATCGATTGTAAAGAGAAGATAATAACGTGTAGGAGTCCTAAGGGAGGAAAGATTAGATATCATGGACAGGGTTCAAAAGCAGAAGTGTAGCTGGTATCGGGCCTTATAGCACGAAAACTGTTAAGAAAGGGATGTCACAGTTATCTCTGTAGCTTGGAAGATTTGACTGATAAGGAGATGAATCTCTCTGATATCTCAATAGCATGAGATTTCCCTGACGTATTTTCAGATGACATTTTCGGGATACCACCGGTAAGGGAGATTGACTTCGCCATCGATCTGGTGCCAGGTGCAGCGCTAGTATCTAAGGCTCCATATAGAATGGTGCCTTCGAAGTTAAAGGAATTAAAAGGCCAACTGGGAGAGCTTCTTCAAAAGGGATACATCCGCCCTAGTGTATCCCCATGGGGCGTACCGGTCTTATTTGTTAAGAAAAAGGACGGGAGTATGAGACTCTGCATCGACTACCGCGAGCTGAACAAGCTTACCATCAAGAACCGGTATCCCCTGCCACGGATTGACGATCTCTTCGACCAACTACATGCGGCAACGGTGTACTCGAAAATAGACCTTCGTTTCGGGAATAACCAACTACGTGTCCGACCCGACGATGTGTCAAAGACCGCATTTCGTACCCGTCACAGGCATTACGAATTCCTAGTGATGCCGTTTGGGCTTACCAATGCCCCAGCAGTCCTTATGGACATGATGAACCGAGTCTTTATGCCATATATTGACCGGTTTGTTGTGGTATTCATCGATGACATTTTGGTATACTCCAAGACACAACATGATCACGAGGAATACCTCCAAACTATCCTCGAGACTCTGCGATCTCACCAGTTGTATGCCAAACTCAAGAAGTACGAGTTTTGGTTGCAAGAAATGGCATTTCTAGGGCATGTAATTTCTGGAGAAGAAATAAGGGTAGAACCGAGGAAGATCGAGTAAGTGATTAATTGGACTAAGCCGACGAATGCCACAGAAGTAAGAAGTTTTCTTGGCTTGACCGGATATTATCGCAGATTTGTTGAAAATTTCTCTAAGATCGCCATGCCCTTAACTAATTCCTATGGACTGATAAGTGTGAGGGTGCATTCATGGAACTTAAGAAGCGTCTCACATCAGCACCAGTTCTCACCCTTCCTTCTGACGAGGAAGGATTCTGTATTTACAGTGACGCTTCTGTTCAAGGTCTTGGGTACGTACTTATGCAGCATGGCAAGGTGATTGCTTATGCTTTAAGAAAATTGAGGCCATATGAACGTAACTACCCTACTCACGACTTGGAATTTGCAGCAGTGGTATTTGTCCTGAAAATCTGAAGACACAATTTGTATGGAATTTCCGGCCAGACCTTCACCGACCGCATGAGCTTGAAATACATTTTCACTCAGAAGGAGTTGAATATGTAACAGAGGAGATGGTTGAAACTTCTAAGAGATTACGATCTGGACATCCAGTATCATCGTGGAAAGGAGAATGCAGTAGCTAATGCCTTAAGAAAACATGAGAGATAAATAAGTCAAATTTATAGGATTGCATATGCATCGAGTGTGGAGATGTTGTTTGGGGGTTAGGATGTGAGATGTGGTAACTTCATCCTTTCAAATTGAGAAAGTACTTATATCTACGTTGTATTCTCAATAGGAAGGATGCTGATGGTCGTATACCAGTACTGACTATACTTTCATGCATTCGTCCTATGCCTGGGGGGATGGAGCTGCTATCGATACTACACTTCGTAGAGCACCACCTCATCACGAAAGCCATTGGGGATAATCCCCTGTTCCATCATCCCGTACTACAGGCATGCGTCCTATTGTAGGCGCTTTCGGATACCGTGGTACTCCCGATATCGTGCAACTTACACCCAGCTACTGGTAGACGACGAGCCGAACAGTCATTACCATTGGGAGGGACAATGACACATGACGTTCCATATGTTGGCGGCCATCCTACAAAGAGATAGGGATAACTTTCCTTCACTTGCTGGCACAAATACGGAGGGAGAGAGAGAGCAAGATCAAGTCTACGAGCTTGGCAGGAGATCGAGGGATTCTGAGGAGCTATACCTGATTCGACATATCGCGGGTTACGTCCTGAAGAGAAAAAGACTGGTAGATCCCGAAACGGTATTAGGAAATGACCTTATGGAGGTGCCGATCGCCCCGCCAGTGACCCAGACAGACCCTTCAGCAGTCGAGCCCTCGACAGCACCCTCGAGAGTACCCACTATAGTGGCAGACCCCATACCAACACCAGTGACAGTGCTAGGGCCGCAGCCTATGCCGATAACTGAGGCTGAGACGAGGGCAGTATGGGATGTAGCAGCCGTGGCAGAGCCAGAGCCAGAGACGTATGCCAATCTAGAGCCAGAGGCACAAGCTGAGCCAAGAGCAGTTGTCGATCCTGAAGAGGAGGATCCAGAGGAGGATCCCGAAGAGGAGGATCCAGAGGGGATTCTAAGGAACGACCCTGAGGGTGAACCTGAGGAGGTGGTTCTTGAGGATGACCCTGAGGAGGAAGTTCCCGAGGAGGTGGTCCCTATTATTGAGGTCATTGGAGAAGGGGAGGATGACGACCAGCTTGATTGGGGTTGGGACGATAATGAGGATTGGCATGATGCTGAACCTCCGATCAGTCGGGAGGTGACTCCCGATGTTATGGCTGAGCTCTTCGCACTTATAGTGTCGGACTCAGACTCAGATGCAGACTCAACCCCAATCCCAGTTTAGGACTTGGGTACAGATGGAGATACGGACTCCGACCTCGACTCTGCCCATGACCTCGACTCGGATTACCTTCCCGAGTTTGTCCTTGACTCCGACTAGGATTAGCTCCTGAGTTATTTTTAGTAATTATAGGTATCTATGTCTGTATGTGCATATGAGGAGTTGTTTTTAGTTTTACTAGTAGACTCGGTGAAAGGACCGTATAATTTTTGGTCCTCTTTTTGGTGTAGCCTAAAAAAGACGTATATTTGGCTGCATTGCTTCTGCACCAATGCTGTATTAAAACAGGTATTCGAATTTGTAAGCTATATATTTGGCTACTGTTTATAGTTTCCTTGACTTCTATACCCCTAAACCCATTCGGTTTATTTGCCTTTGTCTCGGACTTGGTTCGTGACGGCATAACGCCCACGTGTCTTCCAGTACGGAAAGTCGGGGCATTACACTCCACCTCCAATAGAGAACATAAAGAATGAATATTTTTAAAATTGAACTATTTTTTGTTATTAAAAGAAAAAGGAAAGGAGCAATACCGGTCCTCTTGATAGAACAAGAAATTGGTTATTGCTCCGTTCCTTTGAATAACTTAAACACCAAATGTAACGCTACGATAATTTTTCAGCTTAGTCAGCACGTGACGTGACTGTCGCCACATACAAGAATCTGTAGCAGACAAACCGTAATAGGGTTTAACTAGAAGAACGTAAGAGGAAGCGTTACTAGACATGACCATATGATACCAAACACAATCCAATACTTAGATGCTTAGATACACAAATCCGAATGTAACTATTATACAATACTTAAATCCCGAGTTTCTAGAAACAGATAACGCAAGGTACATAAGTTATTATACAATCATTCAAGTCTTGACCATAGGGCCCGAATAACAAAAAGTCATAAAACATATTATAAGGAAGATCATGGTCTGCAATAGTTACTCTGAGGCTTCCCCCTCTTCACCAAAACATGATGAATGGAAGAAAACAAATAAGAAAAGAAAACCCATGAGTAAGGAGTACTCAGTAAACCCCGTATACTGCCATTGAAAGGACATAACCCATTCGTGTAAACAAGCGTTTGCAACCGTGCTACAAATAATCTGGCTCCCCGTCAATGGCAGGAATGAGACCGCACTACCCGAAATGAATAGAGACAGGCTAAAAAAATGGAGGGGCTTACATTACAGAAGAATAGCCAGGTTCAGAAGGAAATGAACGTATCTTGAGGTAGCACGAAGATCGAAAAGAGAGAGTTGTCTGGTATGAGAAGCTTTAATTCCTATTAGAAAGGTCCGGGCTAGGAGTGGATGGCATATCCCCTGGAGGGCAAAGACATTACTATGACGTGATACGTTCATAGCTGATATGTCTGGCAGTATATTAAAACCCTTCTTATAATAATACATTATCTTGAAAGTTCTTTATGTTAACATCGTCATATTTCCAGTGATCTACCCTATAACTATTTGATAGTTATGGTCTCAACTCTAACCTGTCACCTCAAGGTTCAATTATTAAGATCACATGTTCTGCATTCAATGAGTGTGAGTCCCCTTTTTCCCATACTTATGACACATGACAAAGTGATTATTCTCTCCACTTGTTCACTGTGACCCGTACGATTAGGCCCCAACGAGATATTAGCGTCGAAAGCAGATTCCCTTCACTCAAGATCGACGACCCCTAGGAACTCAGGGGAGACGCCCTACTTGCTCTCCATAACCCTAGAAATGTGAACCTAATGAAAGGACTAGACCTAACATGCCTACTCAATATAAATCCTTTAAATATGGGTTAACTAGACTCTGTCATACGATCAGCTACCTGCAAGCAATTGTCTATCAGATGTAACGCCCCCGACTTTCTGTGCCGAAAGACACGTGGGCGTTATGCCGTCACGGACCCAGTCCGTGACAAGGCCAAATAAACCGAATAGGTTTAGGGGTATAGATGTCAAGAAAACTGTAAACAATAGTCACAGTCATAGCTTACAGCTTCGAATACCTGTTTTAGTTACAACATTGGTACAGAAACAATGCAGATCGATTATTACATTAAACAAAATAGACGTCTGATCTGCTATAATATCCGAAGCATGTGAGATCATCTATATGCATGCAAGCTCACACTAAGAGCCTTCAGGTGCTGTTGGGGGCATATGTGCAATTGAAAAACATAACCGTGAGCTAATGAAGCTCAGCAACCTCAGGTGTATGAATCCCAATTACAGGGAACTTCCGCTAACGGCTATGGCGACCGCCGAAAGTCCCTAAAACATTTTTATATATATAGGAAAATATGGGCGCCATATCAAACAGCATCGCTTCTCATTGCTTTATATGGCTTCGTATCACTTTTAAGAGCCATTCCTTTCTTTTGCATTTAATTAGAATTCATGACTTGTCTCAAAAACGACAACTCCAAGGATATGACCGACTCGGAGTACAGAGATAAAATGTTAATCGTCAGCCGGACTACCCAATAGATTCTGTTTCCGTACCTGCCTACTCTGTGTGTCGTCTTGCACCTCTTGTGCGCATTCAATAAGGTATCGTTTGCCAGCATTGAGATAATTTGGGCCTCCCTGCAAAGAGCAACCCGTGGCCCCGCCACAACGACGTAGAAGCCGTTGCATGCATGCAAAGAGGATGGGGGATACCCATCGCTCCCTAGCTAGTTCTCACCCGTGACGATGACTCAGAGGATAATACAGGAGTGCAATGACTCAACCCAAGCCACCAAGGCTATTCAAAGAAGCAACAAATGATCGCAACGAATCAAAGAAGGATCACCATGTTCGACCTTCTCAATAATTCCAAGGAAAACGACCAACGATCTAACGGATCCAAAAGGGACGTCAATGTTGACCTTATCAGTTCAGGGATGCGATATTTCTTATTTGTTCGTTTTCTCATTAGTTCACACAGATAGTGTAACTATGTTTTACCTCCCCCGTTTCCTTGTTATTGATCGTTTAGAGGTCGCTTTCGTTTATTTCCCAAGAGGGTATATATAATATAATTGTGTGTATTCTAGTTCATTTCAACCCCAAATACCCCATCACGTAACAAACATGATCATATATGCACGTCAAATGCTATATTTCAATGCGTATGGTTTATATGTCTCAAATACGCATTTAGGTTCAAGGTTCGATGCACGAAATCGATGATTACCTTGTCACAAGGCCGTCATGACTTAAGCCTGTCGCGGGCGCGACGCCTCTGTGAAGCCAAAATGCCAGATTTTCTCCCATCGTGGTAGCGACCCAGGATGATCGCGGGCGCGACTCATCTGCAGCCCAGAACCTGCAGGAAACTCTCGTCCGACACCACGGATCCTTCAATTATCATCAAAACGCACCATTTCATACACATCATTCACAGCATAAACATGTCCCAAACACACACGAACGTGCTTGAATCGTGTGAACGAATAAAAGAGGCATCTTGGAGGAGTGAGGTTACCTCGAACGCGGTTGATTTCCTGAAGCACACGATCACACGAACGGATCCGTCGATGTCCCTTAGCCGAGCTACTGGCGTTGATTTTCCCTCCGGCTGCTGCTGCTGTCCTTCATCTTGGATTGGGCTTCGTGATGCTGATGAAGACGATGGTGGTGAAGGTGTGGTGATGATATGAAGAAGATGATGATGATGTTGATGATGCGTTGGCCAGAGATGGTGGTGGCTGAGGATGGTGTTGGTGGCTGCTGGTGGTGAAGGTGTGATGGTGTAATGGTGTGATGGTGGCAAACAGTGGAGTGGAAGAGTGGAATGGAAGTGAGCGGGAGAGTGGAGGTGGGTGAGTGTGTATGGAAATACCCCGTTCCGTCCCACGATACGTCTCGTTCACTCTATTATTTACCTTAATTTCGCAATATTAATTCATCAATAATTTATTGCATTGATAAATTTATCCCATATACGAAAATATGACCTCTAGAGTCATAATCCATTATTTATAGGATTAAATCGATAGTCCTATTATGCAACATTTATAACGTTATAATGCTATTTATTCAAAAAATTCATCGTCGCAACGATCATTTAATTATCCCAAAGATCCCATCGTCATATTTGATTTAGTAATCAAATATTTCCTTGGATTAAATCTATAACCTTTATGCGCGACAATATTTTAATTCGTAACGTTATATGTAACATCTTTTATTCGCGCTTTATTTATATACGGACTATATGTATGTTATATATTCATTTTTAAATTCTTAAAATTCTCGGGTATTACATCAGACAATGCCCAAAAATCACGACGTTTGTATCGTCGATTGGCTCCCTATAAAGGAGTTACCCAGTGCCCGAGTTGCCAAGGAGGCCATCTCTTGAGCGCAAGCACGTGATCCTGTAGACACGTGGCATTATGCCGCTACAGATAAAATCAATAGCAAGGCCAAATAACTCCATCGCGTTTTAGGTATAGAATTTAAGGGATATAATGTAATTATAAAGACCCGTAAATTGATTATAATATTATTGTTTGATTAATATGACCTAAGTATATATTTTCTTTTCCTTGTTTTTCTTCTGAGGTTCCTTCAGGGGCTCTACACGAGTTGTCATAGTCGATGGAGAACCCCTTAAAAATTAAACTTTCTCCCTAGGTTACTGAGCTTTTTGCTCACGGATTAAAGGTTTTATTTTCAAGTGTAGGCCGAAATGAAGTTGGAATGAGTCAAAGCGAAATTACATTGCATGTAGAACATTACACCTAATTATAAATAATGTGACAGCTTAACAATAGCTGTTGTAAGATAATATGTAATATTTTAGCTACGGGATAAAGGATGTAAAATTTGTTAGCTTTCAAAACATGGTTGTATAATATTCCAGTGACTGGAAGATGCGATGTATAGCGTTTGACTACTGAAAAGCGCTTTGTAAAATAATTTTATATCTTTTGAAAAGCGCATTGTATAAGTAGTTCCCTTGAATTCTATAGCTAAAACTCAAAGAAGTTGTTTGGCCTTGCTATGAATTTTATCTGTTGTGGCATAACGCCACGTGTTAGCCGAGCTGAAAGCTGGGATGTTACAGAATGGTATCAGAGCAAAAAGGGTTTTAGAATAGAGTTTAAGGGGAAATTTTAAAAGTTAGTTAATTTCAAACTAACTTTAATCCAAATAATAAACAATGTTTGAAAATTTCAATAGAATAAATTTGAAACAAATTTTAAACTATTAGGTTGCATGTGCATGGAGTATCAGTATGTGAAAAAAAAATTCGAAACCAAAAACGTAGTAAACAACCAATTTTACGTGGATCCATACTTTCTTTTCTCCTTCTTTGCTCTATTTTCTTCTCTGTCATTGTCCCATCCCTTATGAGAAAATACTTATATTCTGTTTTTTTTAGGATGGATGATGAGCATATCCCAGTTGATCGCGTCCTAGTTGAGCAGATCATGACACATGTGGGTGTCAAATCACTTGGGATATCCTTGGAGGCCCATTTGGACCATATCCGATATAGAGTGATCCCAGCTGCTATCGGAGAGAACCCACTGTTTGAGCATCCTCTGCACCAGGCCAGTCTTTTACTGGAGTCTTTGCCTCGTGTTGGGATGTATCATCGTTATCATGAGTGCTATAACGATTTTCTGCTGGATGGGAAGCCGAACCCAACATACTACTCCCATGGACGATGGTACATGAGTTATGAGCTCCTTGTGAGATAGCTTCTTATGGATGTCGATTACTATCGGCCTGATCAGCATGAAGCAGAGCTTGCCCTTATGCCACTCCATGAGCCAGAGACTGAGCCCATGTATGCGGAGGTGCCGCTCAAGATTGGTGACTATGCTTAGGTTCCCTTTGAGGACGAGATTGAGATGTATATGGCTGCCTATGCGGAGTTGGGGATCATGGCAGAGGCAGCTGTCGAACCTGTTACAGAAGCTATTATGGAGCCCATGGCAAAGTCAGTTGCTGATGCCATAATAGAGCTCGTTAGGCAGCCTATGGAGGATCCTATGGCGGAGATTGCTGAGCATCCTGAGGAGGAGGATCCAAAGAAGGAAGAGGAACCCATAGAGGAGGAGGAACCAAAGGCCGAGGAGGATCCTCTCGAGATCAACCCCCAAGACTTCCCTGTTGGACAGTTTTTGAAGGATTGGGAGGACGATTTTGAGGACTGGTTTGAAGAGGAGGGGCCATAGAGGTTTCCGTGTCTAGGGAGGTGACACCAGAGGTTTTAGATGACCTCTTTGCTACATCAGGATCTGACACTGACTAGGGCATAACCTTAGTTGGGGTTATTTTTGGGGTGACTTGTAAATACAACTTCCTAGGGAAGCTTGCTAAGTCTGATGTTAGATAGAAATATGACCTTGTAGTAATTTTGGGTAGATAAAATCATATGCAGATCCTGTAGCCTTTGATATATATTTTGGGATAATGAAATGAAAAATATATTTTACACGTGTGATTTTGTTGGAACTGCATAAAATGTCACATAGAGAATTATCTCATAAAAGTTAATTATTATAATCCAGAGATGTCGCAGGGACCTCAGGCTACACTTGTTCTTGACTCGGCTGAGTAGCACGAAAATCCAATCATTCTAAGTATGAATGTGAATAACCCTCAAGTTATGGAAGCAACAATCAAACAGCTGAAAATCAACTAGCTATCAAATTTACCATGCACAAACGCCGTTAAATTTCTAATGGAGGAGTTGATAAAGGAAAGAAGGAGAAATGAGGGAAATCAGGGATTAGAACGCGACAATTTCTTAGATCGTCTCAGGACTCATAAACCCAAACAATTCACGGGTGAAGGTGACCCAGCACAGCTCGAGGATTGGATTCGCCATATGGAGAAGCTGTTCAAACTTGTCCAGTGTCTAGAGGAGTGGAAGGTACACGTGGCTGCTTACAACATTGAGGGCGAATCAGATGCTTGGTGGCACACTGTGGAGAAACGTGCCATGGTACCAGGATTTTATTGGGGTCAGTTCAAGGAACTTCTAAGGGAAAGTTTCTATCCCGAGTCCTTAAAGGATCAAAAAGAGCAAGATTTCAAGGACTTAAAGGAAGAAGGAATGACAGTGGTTGAATATGTCTTAAGATTCACCACCTTGTTGTGATTTGTGCCATCGTACTATCACGAGGACAGGCAGAAATGCAAATAATTTCTTGAGGGCCTCAACCAGAGGCTGAGAATTGCCTTGTCCAGCCAAAAGCTTACTTGCTACCAAGACATGTATGATTATGTCGTAAATCTAGAGCGGACGCAAAAGGCTAAAGATGAGAGCCTTGGGCCACAGAAGAGAAAAAGGGAGGATAGACACCAAGGTCATAGATTCTTTTATGGAGGAAGAAGCTCTAACTATCAAGGTGGTCTATAGGAGAGCTAGCTAACTGTTAATCAAGGCGGAGGAAGGAGTTTTGGCAGACCACCCAGACGGTTCCGAAACTCGTAAGCTGGATAGGTCAGAAGTCAACTAATTAACCAAAGTCGTCCCCAAAATAATCAGCAATGCTATAATTAATATGCTATACCTGCGGAGAACGCGGACACATGAGTGTAAATTGTCCACAAAATGGAAATGCCCGAGGAGGTGCTCAAGGGAGATCCTTTGCTCCTGTACGCTCTGTAAAGCAATCAGCTGCACCTACTCCAGGATTATCAAATCCACCTTCTGGCAACCAAGTTTTCATGCTTAATCCCCAGGAAACCCAGCAAAGTAGGGCAGCTATTATCGATAACATTCAACTATACTCACATGCTATTTATTGCCTCTTTGATTCCAATGCTAATCTCTCCTTCATCGCCAAATCTTTCATTGAGAGGAATAGAATATCAACCTTGTAAATGAGTAAACAAATACATATTGGTCTACCTACCGGGGATGCCATCGTGTGGGAGCACGTTATTCCTCATGCTCCAATCGTGATAGGGGGTGAAAACT
Source organism: Drosera spatulata (assembly GCA_035668315.1). Classification (NCBI taxonomy): domain Eukaryota; kingdom Viridiplantae; phylum Streptophyta; class Magnoliopsida; order Caryophyllales; family Droseraceae; genus Drosera; species Drosera spatulata. The sequence continues at coordinate 4,172 of JAOVYX010022331.1, read as the reverse complement.
TCCTTGTTGATCTTATTATGTTTGACCTTCATGACTTTGATGTGATTTTGGGGATGAACTGGCTAGAAGGACATCGGACAGTGATAGACTGTAAGAAGAAAAGGATAAGCTTACAAAGTCCTAAGGGAGAAAAGATAGAATATCACGGCAAAGATGCAAAGGTTGATCTGCAAATAGCATCAGCTATAGAGGCTTAGAAGCTGTTAAGGAAAGGGTGTCAAGGATATTTGTGCAATTTGGAGACTTCATTAGAGACAGGGGTGAATCTCTCTGAAATACCAGTGGTACGAGATTATCCTGATGTGTTTCCCAAGGAAATCCTTGGTATGCCACTTATTAGAGAGTTAGATTTCACCATTGAACTAATATCGGGTACGGCGCCTGTGTCTAAAGCTCCGTATCAAATGGCCCCTTCGGAATTGAAAGAGTTGAAAAACCAACTTGAAGAACTTCTGAAGAAAGGCTACATTCGTCCTACTGTGTCCCCATGGGACGCACCGGTACTATTTGTTAAGAAAAAAGATGGGAGCATGAGACTCTGCATTGACTATCATGAATTGAATAAACTCACCATCAAGAACAGGTATCCACTGCCACGTATATATGACCTTTTTGATCAGCTTCAGGGTGCAACAGTCTACTCTAAGATTGATCTTTGCTCGGGCCACGATGTGTCAAAAACTGCCTTTCGGACTCGTTATGGTCATTATGAGTTCTTGGTGTTGGGCTTACAAATGCTCCAGCAGTGTTCATGGATTTGATGAATCTGGTTTTCAAGCCCTATCTTGATCGATTTTTTGTTGTGTTCATAGACGACATCTTGGTGTACTCAAGGATGCCTTACGACCATAAAGGTCATTTGGGAACTGACATGGAAACTCTTTTACCCCAACAGCACTCAAGAAATACGACTTTTGTTGAATGAAGTCACATTCTTGGGGCATGTGATTTCTGGTGAAGGGATTAAGATTGATCCAAAGAAAATTGAAGCAAAAAGAAGTGCGCAAGACCGACCAACGCAACAGAAGTAAGGAGTTTCTTAGGTTTAGTAGGGTATTACCGTCAATTTGTCGAAGGCTTCTCTATGATTGCCATGCCTTTGACCAACCTGACACATAAGACCATGAAGTTTGTTTGGACAAAGACGTGTGAGGTAGCTTTTGAAGAACTTAAGAAGCGTCTCACCTCTGCCCCTGTTCTCGCTCTTTTTGCCGGTGAAGAAGTATTTTGTATTTATAACGACGCATCTAAACAAGTTTTGGGGTACGTACTTATGCAACATGGCAAGGTAATTGCTTATGTTTCTAGGCAATTGAAGGCATATGAGCTGAACTATCCTACACATGATTTGGAGTTAGCTGCGATAATTTTTGCTCTCAAGATTTGGAGGCATTACCTATATGGTGTCTCGTGTCAAATCTTCACCGATCACAAGAGCCTTAAATATATATTCACTCAGAAAGAGTTGAATATACGTCAACGAAGATGGCTGGAACAGATGAAGGACTATGATCTAGATATTTAATACCATCCGGGTAAGGCGAATATAGTAGCAGATGCCTTGAGTAGGAAAAAGGGAAAGGCTGAAGGCACACTGCAACTGTTACACATCGCAAAAGCAGAGCTGGTTGAAGATTTCTGCAAGTTAGATATAGAAGTTCGACCAAGATCGCAAGGAAGCGTAGTAGCAACCCTTCAAATATAACCAACTTTACGAGAGAAGATCCTACAGGCACAAGAGACAAATGAGGCAATGAAGAAGTTAAGGGAATAAGCTCCACAAGGAAAAGCAGCGAGTTTTACAATCCATGAAGATGGTACATTGAGGTTCCAAGGAAGTCTCTTCGTACCACATGACGAGATATTGAAGAGAAAGATCATGAAAGAGGCACACCAAACACCATATTTTGTTCATCCAGGCAGAAATAAGAAGTATCAAGACCTACGTCGATACTTCTGGTAGGGAAACATGAAGAGAGAAGTCGCCGAATTTGTAACGAAGTGCATCACCTGTAAGCGAGTAAAGATCGAGCATCAACGACCTGGTGGATTACTATAACCATTCGAAATCCCTACATGGAAATGGGAATCAATCTCCATAGACTTTGTGGTTGGACACCCGACTACTACGAATGAAATGAATTCTATTTGGGTAGTCGTGGATCGACTAACAATGTCTGCACACTTTTTTCCAATCAAGAATACTTGGGGCGTGAATCGCCTTGCAAAAGAATACGTCCGAGAGATAATCAGACTCCATAGTGTCCCTAAATCTATCGTTTCCGATCGAGACACAAGATTTCAATCACACTTCTGGCAGGGCTTACAGAACACTTTTGGCACAAAGTTAAACTTCAGCACGGCCTTTCACCCAGCCTTGGATGGACAAACAGAACGTGCAATTCAAACACTGGAAGACATGCTTCGCTCGTGTACACTTGATTTTCAAGGATAGTGGGATCGACATTTGTCTCTTGTGGAGTTCACATACAACAACAACTTCCATTCCAGTATCGGTATGACGCCATATGAAGCTCTATACGGAAGGAGGTATAGGTCCTCGGTTTAGTGGGACGACATCGAAGATGCAATCACGGTGGGTCCAGAAGCAATGCAAGAGATGGCGAAAGTCGTTAAAAAAATTCGGTCGTGAATGAAGACGTCGTAGGATCGTCAAAACTCATATGCGGACGTAAGAAGACAACCGTCAGAGTTTGAAGTGGGGGACCATGTTTTCTTAAAGGTTTTTCCAATCAAAGGGGTGATGCGATTCGGAAAGAAAAGGAAACTGAGTTCTCGCTATAATGGGCCTTATGAGGTGCTAGAACGAGTCGGAGAAGTAGCCTATAGACTCACACTACCCGTCGACTTGTCGAGTATCCACAATGTGTTCCACGTGTCACAACTAAGGAAGTATGTCTCCGACCCAAGTCACATCATCTGGCATGAACCCGTGCTTCTAAACTAGAACCTGACGTATGAGGAACAAACTCAAACGATACTTTATAGATGAGAGAAAGTTCTCAAGAATCGTACAATATCACTGGTCAAGGTCTTATGGCGAATCATATGACCTCTAAAGCTACGTGGGATGAAGAGAAAACAATGCAGAAGCATTATCCGTATTTATTTTCTGGTAAGGTTACTTATGCTTGTTTATATCTAAAATTAGTTTCGGAGACGAAACTTCATAAAAGTTGAGAATAATATAATACCCGAGAAATTATATTAATTAAAAATTTATGTATAAATATAAAAATATACGTATACACATAAAACTATATGTATAAATATGTGAGAAATTATTGTTCATAAAATATTTAACGTTCGTAAAATATTTTCGAAATGACAGAAAGTAACGTTAATAAATGTTCGTCGTTACGAGTATAATTTATTAACATAAGAACGTTAATTACAAATGACGAAAATTAACGTTAATATAACGCACATCGTTGCAATTATAATTATTAGCGTTAGAACGTTAAATACGAATGATGGAAAATAGTGACAATATAACGTTCGTTATTATGATTTAATTTGAATGTACGAACCTTAAAACTTAACAAAAGAATTGAGTTGATGTAATAGGATGATAGCTAAATAGGGGATAATTTTATTATTGATAAACGTTATATATAAGTTATGGTTAAATAGCGTTAATTTATTGGGTTAATTTGGATGATATTTATTACCAAATGTTATAAAAGGGGATAAAAATTATCCCCTAATTAAAAACACATGGGACCCATGCGTTTAAAAATCTTCCTACACAACTCCTTTTCCTTCCTCCCTCGTCACCTTCGATCTCCATCCCACCTACTTCTTTCACCATCACAACTATCCATTACCGCCATCATCCATCATCTTCAACCTCACCACCACCATGTCCATCAGTCACCGTCACCACTCGCCACCAACGCCGGAGTAGCCGTCGCGGCTCTCTCTCCCTTCTCTTCCTTCCACTCGCCTTCCACCATGAAAACGCGCCACCACTATAACCACCATTGTAAAGCCTTCAAACAATTACGATCAAATAAATGTAAAAATTATGATCAAATAATAGTTCGAAAATTAATAAACGTAACAAAAATACATGTTTTCTCTTTTGTAATAAATTAAAAGTAAGAAACGAATCTCGTTTCAAAGTTTTGAGACGTAATGTTACGCTCATA